>CAOLHI010006892.1:0-12013 GCA_948474755.1 Ctenosaura bakeri
TTTTTGGGTTTTGGTTTTCCCAAAAAAAAAATTTTTTTTTGGGGGGTTTTTTAAACAACCCAAAAGAAAAGAAAAAAAAATTTAAATTTTTTCCCCCAAGAAAATTGGAAAATTTTTTTGGTTTTTTTGGGGGGGAAAAAAAAATAAAATTTTTTAAAAAAATTCCCCCCAAAATTTTTTAAAAAATTTTTTTGGGGGGGAAAAACCCCTTTTTTTTTAAATTTAAAACCCAAAAAAGGGGGGGGAAAAAAAAAAAAAAATTTTTAAAAAAAATTTTTTGGGGCCCAAAAAATTTTTTGGGGGGGTTTTTTTTAACCTTTTTTCCCGTAAATTTTAAAAAAAAAAAAACCCCTAAAAATAAAAGGAAAAAAAACCCCAAAAAAAAAATTTTTGGAAAAAAAAAATTAAAAATTTTTTTTTCCGGGTTTTTATTTTTTTTTTTTTACCAAATAAAATGTTTTTAAACCCTTTTTTTTTTTTTGGGAAAAATTTTTTAAATAAAAGGGCCGGTTTTTAAAAAAAAATTAAAAAAATTTTAAGGGTTTGGGGCCCCCTTCTTTTTTAATTTTTTGGGGGGGTTTTAAAAATTTTTCTTTTGGTTTTTTAAAAAAAATTTTTTTAAAAAAGGGGGTTTTGAAAAAAGGGGGGTTTTAAGGGAAAATTTTTAAAAAAAATTTTTTAAAAAAAAAAAATTTTTTTTTTTTTTTAAAAGGGGAAAAAACCCCCGGTTAATGGGGAAAATTTTTGGGGTTTAAAAAAAAAAAGGGCAAGGAAAAGGAAAAAAAAAATTTTTTTTAAAAAAAGGAAAACCTTTTTCTTTTTTTTTTCCCTTTTTTTTAAAAACCCCCTTTGGGGGTTTTTAAAAAAATTTTTTTTTTTTTTTTTTAAAAAAAGGGGTTTTTTTTAACCCCCCCCCCCGGGTTTTTTTTTTAAAAAAGGTTTTTTGTTTTTTTTTGGGGGGCAGGGGGAAAATTTTCCTTTGGGGGGGGGGGTTGGGGGTTTGGGGCCCCAAAAAAGGGAAATTGGGGGCCCCCCCCCCCCCCCCCCAAAATTTGGCCTTTAACCCTTTAAAAAAAAATTTTTAAAAAATTAAAATTTTTTTTTGTTTTTTTTAAATTTGGGACCCTTTTTTTTTGGTTTAAAAAATTTTTAAAAAACCCCTTTAAAAAAAACCCTCCAAAAAATTTTTAAAAAAAAATTCCGGAAAAATTTTTTAAAAAAATTTAAAAAAGGGGGCCCCAAAAAAAACAGGGGAAAAAAAAAAAGGGGGGAAAAAAAAAAAAACCCCCCCCCCCCAAAAAACCCGGCCCCCCTTTTTTTTTTGGGGTTTTTCCCTGCCCTTTTTTAAAGGTTCCTTTTTTTTTTCCCCCCCCTTTTTTTTTTTTTTCCCCCTTTTTTGGGGGGGGCCCCCCCCCTTCCCCCCCCCAAGGGGCCCAAAGGGCCTTTTCCCCCCGGGGCCCCCCCCCCCCCGGGGTTTTTGGGGGGGGGCCCCCCTTTTTGGCCCCTTTTTTTTCCCCCTTTTTTTTTTTAAAAAAAAGGGGGGGGAAAAAATTTTTTTTTGGGGTTTTAAACCCCCTTTTTTAAAAAAAAACCCCCCCCCCCAATTGGGGTTCCCCAAAAAAGGGGGGTTTAAATTTTCCCCCCAAAAAAAGTTTTTTTTTCCCCCCCAAAAAGGTTGGGGGGGCCCCTTTTTTTTAAAAAAAAAAATTTTTCCTTTTAAAAAATTTTTTAAAAAAGGGGAAAAAAAAAATAAAAAAAAAAGGGGGGAAAAAAAAAAAAAAAAACCCCAAAAAATTTTAAATTTTTTCCCCTTTTTTTTAAAAAAAAAAAGGTTTTAAAAAATTTTTTTTAAAATTTTTTTCCCCGGCCCCCAAATTTTTTTCCCCAAAACCCAAAAGGGGGAAAAAGGCCCCATCTTTTTTCCCCCCCCCTTTTTGGGGGTTTTTTCCCCAAAAACCCCCCCAAAGGGGGGGGGAAAAAACCCCCCCTTTTTTTTTTCCCCCTTTTCCCCCCCCTTTTTTAAATTTAAAAATTTTAAAAAAAAAAACTTTTTTTTACCCCTTTTAAAAAAAAAGAAATTTAAAATGGGAAAAGGGGGGGGGGCCCCCCCCCCCTTTCCCCCTTTTTAAAAAAAAAAAAAACCCCCAAACCCTGAAACCCCCCCCGGGGGGGGGCCCCCCCCCCTTTTTTTTTTGGGGGAAAAGGCCCCCTTCCCCTTTTTGGAAATTTAAAAATTTTTTTTTAAAAAACCGGAAACCAAAAAAAAAAATTTTTTTTTGGGGGGTTTTTTAACCCCCTTTTTTTTTTTCCCCCCCTTTTCTTTTAAAAAAATTTTTTTTAAAATTTTTTTAAAAAAAAAGGGACCCCGGGGGGTTTAAAAATTTTTTTGGGGGAAAAAAGGGGAAAAGGGGGGGGGGGAAAAACCCCTTTTTTTTTTTTTTCCCCTTTAAATTTTTTTTTTAAAAATTTTTTTTTAAAAAAGGGGGGGAAAAAAAATTTAAAGGGGGGATTCCCCATTCCCCCCAAATTTGGGGAAAGGGGGGGTTTTTTTAAAAAGGGGGGAAAAAAGGGGGGGTTTTTTTTTCCCCCCCCCCTTTGGGGGGGGCAAAAGGGGGGGGGCCCGGGGGCTTTGGCCCCCAGGGGGGGGGGGGGGGGGGGGCCCTTTAAAAGGGGTTTTTTTGGGGTTTTAAAAGGGGGGTTTTTTTTTGGGGGGTTTTTTTTACCCCAAACGGAAAAAGGGGGGGGGAAAAAAAAAATTTAATCCGGCCTTTTTTGGGGGGAACCCTTTTCCCCCCCCTTTTTTCCCCCTTTTTTTTTTTTTTTCCCCCTTTTTTTTTTTAGGTTTTTAAAAAAAACCCCTTTTTAAATAAAAAAAAAGGGAAAAAAAAAAAAAATTTTTTTTAAAAAAAAGGGGGGGTGGAAAAAAGAAAAAAGGGCCCTTTTTTAAAAAAAAAAATTTTTTTTTTAAAATTTAAAAAAAACCCTTTTTTTTTTTGGGTTTTTTGGGGGAAAAAAAAAATTTTTAATTTTTTTTCCCCCCCTTTTTTTTTTTGGGGGGAAAAAGGGGAAAAACCCCCTTTTTTTGGGGGGTTTTTTTTAAAAGGCCCCCCAAAAAAATTTCCCCCCCGGCCCTTTTGGGGGGCCCCCCCCCCCCAAAAAATTTTTCCACAACCCCCCTAAAGGAAAGGGCCTTTTGGTCTTAAATTTTTTTTAAAAAAACCCCCAAAAAAATTTTTTTTTTTCAAAGGGGAAAAAACCCCTTTTTTCCCCCCCGGGAAAATTTTTTTTTAAAAAAAAACCATTTTCCCTTCCAAAACCCCCCAAAAAGGGGTTTTTTAAAAAAACCCCCCGGGGCTTTTTCAATTTTTTAATTTTTTCCCCAGTTTTGGAGTTTTTCCCCCAAAAAAGGGGAAAAAATTTTAAAAAAAAAAAAAAAAAAATTTTTTTTTTTTTTTTTAAAAAAAAAATCTTTTAAAAAGGGTTAAAAAATTTCCCCCTTTTTTTTCCCTTTTCCTTTTTTTTTTTTTTTAAAAAAAAAAAACCTTTAAAAAAAAAAACCCCCCCCCAAAAAAAAAAAAAAATTTTTTTTTAAAAGGTTTTTTAAAGGTTTAAAAAAAACCCCTTTTTTTCTTTTGGGAAAAAAAATTTTTTTTTTTTTAAAATTTTTGATTTTTTTCCCCCGGGGAAAATTTTAAAAAAAAAATTTTTTTTTTTAAAATTTTTGGGGAAAAAAAAATTTTTTTTTTAAAAAAAACCTTTTTAAAATTTTTTTTTCCCCCCTTTTTTTTAAAAAACCCCCAAAAAAAGGGAAAAAAATTTTTTTTCCCCCAAAAAAAATTTCCCCTTTTTTAAATTTGGGGGGGTTTTTTAAAAAAAATTTTTTTTTTTTTTTTAAGGGTTTTTTTTTTTTTAAAGGGCCCAAATTTTCCAGGGGGCCCCCCCCAAACCCTTTTTAAAATTTTGGGTTCCCAAAAAATTTTTTAAAAAAATTTTTTTTTTAATTTTAAAATTTTTAAAAAAAATTTTTTTTTAAATTTTTTTAAAAAAAAAGGGTTTTTTTTAAAAATTTTTTTTTTTAAAAAAAGGTTTTTTTTAAAAAAATTTTTTTTTAAAAAAAAAAAATTTTTTTAAAAAAAATTTTTTAAAAAATTTTTTTTAGGAAAAAAAAACCCCCCCCAACCCCGGGAAAAAAAAAAACCCCGGGAAAGGGAAAGGGGAAAAAAAAAATTTTTTAAATTTTTAAAATTTTTTTAAAAAAAATTTTTGGGTTTTTTTTTCCCCCCCGGCCCAAAAAAGGGGGGGGTTTTTCCCCCCAAAACCTTTGGGGGGGGGAAAAATTTTTTAAAAAAATTTTTTTTTTCCCCCCTTTTTTTTTAAAAAAAAAAAAGGGGGGGGAA
Source organism: Ctenosaura bakeri (assembly GCA_948474755.1). Taxonomy (NCBI): domain Eukaryota; kingdom Metazoa; phylum Chordata; class Lepidosauria; order Squamata; family Iguanidae; genus Ctenosaura; species Ctenosaura bakeri. The sequence goes on from CAOLHI010006892.1 coordinate 4,398, forward strand.
AAAAAAAAACAAAAAATTAAAATTTTTAAAAGGGCCCCAAACCCCCAAAATTTTAAAAAATTTTTAAAACCTTTTTTTTTTGGGGGGGGGGGCCCCCCCCAAAAAAAACCCCCCCAAAAAAAAAAAAAATTTTAAAAAATTTTTTTTTTAAAAAAAAATTTTTTTGGAAAAATTTTTTAAAAAAAAAAATTTTTTTAAATTTTTTTTTTTGGAAAAAAAAATTTTTTTTTTTTTTTTAAAATTTTTTTTTTTTTTTTTTTTTTGGGAAAAATTTTTTTCCTTTTTGGAAAATTTTTATTTCAAATTTTAAAAAAATTTTTTTTTAGGGAAATTTTTTTTTTAAAAAAATTTCTTTTTTTTTTCAAGGGCCCCCTTTTTTTTTTTTTTTTGGCCCCTTTTTCCCCAAAGGAAAAAAACCCCTTTTTTTTTTGGGGGTTTTTTTGGCCCCGGGGTTTTGGTTTTTTTAAACCCTGGGGGAAAAAAAAAATTTTTTAAAAAATTTTAAAAAAAAAAAAAACCCCCTTTTTTCCCCCCCCCCCCTTTAAAACCCTTTTAAATTTTGGGCCTTTTTTTTTTAAAATCCCAAAAAATTTTTTAATTTTTTTAAAAAAAAAAAAAAAATTTTTTTGGGGGAAATTTTCCCCCCCCCAAATTCCCCCTTTTTCCCCGGGGGGAATTTAAAAATTAAAATTTTTTTTTTTTTAAAGGTTTTTTTTGGTTTTTCAAAATTTTTTTTAAAAATTTTTTTTTGGCCCCTTTTTTAAAAGGGGAAAAATTTGTTTAAAAAAAGGGGGAAAAAAAAGGGGAAAAAATTTTTTTAAAAAAAAAGGGGAAAAAAACCCCCCAAACCCCCCCCCCCAAACCCCCCTTTTTTTTAAAAAAAAATTTTTTCCCCTTTTTTGCTTTTTTTTCCCCCCCCCCCCCCCAAAAAAAAAAAAAAAAAAAAAATTTAAAAAAATTTTTTAAAAACCCGGGGGGAAAAAATTTTTTTAAATTTTTTTGGGGGGAAAAAATTTTTTAAAAAAAATTTTTTTTTTTTAAAGGGAAAAAAAAAAAGGGGCCCCCCCCAAATGGGAAACCCCCTTTTTGGGGGAAAAAAAAAAATTTGGGGGGGGGGAAAAAAGGGGTTCCCCCAAAAACCCGGAAAAAGGGAAATTTTTTCAAAAAAAATTTTTTCCCAAAAAACCCCAATTTCCCTTTGGGTTTTTTTGGGGGGCCCCTTTTTTAAACCCCCCTTAAATTTTTAAAACCCTTTTGGGAATTTTTGGGGGTGCTTTTTTTCCCGGAAAAGGGGGGGGGCGGGGGCCCCCAAAACCCCCTTTAATTTTTTTTTGGGGCCCAAAAAAAAACCCCCCCTTTTTTGGGGCCCCAATTTTTTGGGGGGGGAAAAAAAAAAAAATTCCCCCCCCCCCTTTTTCCCCCACAAAAAAAATTTTTTTCCCCCCTTTTTTTAAAAACCCCTTAAAAACCCCCGGCCTTTGGGGGAGGGTTTTTTGGGGGGCCCCTTTGGGGGCCCCCCAGGCCCCCCTTTTTTTTTTTTTTAATTTTAAAACCCCTCCCAAAAAACCCCTTTTTTTTCCCCCCCTTTTTTTTTCCCCTTTTTGGGGAAAAAAACCCCCAAAAAAAAAATTTTTAAAAACTTTTAAAAAATTTTTTTAAAAAAAAAATGGAAATTTCTTTTTTAAAATTTTTAAAAAAATTTTTTTTTGGTTTAAACCCCCAAAACCCCCCTTTTTTTTTTAAAGGGAAAAAATTTTAAAAATAAAAAAAATAATTTAAAAGGGTAAAATTGGGGAAATTTTTTAAAAAGGAAAAAAAAAAAAAAAAAAAAGGGGAAAAAAAAAAATTTTTTTAAAAAAAACCCCCCAAATTTTTGGGGGAAAAATTTTTTTAATTTTTAAAAAAATTTTTTTTTTTTTTAAAAAATTTTTTTTTCCCAAAGGGGGGCCCCCCCCCTTGGGGGTTTTTTTTTTTTAAAAAAAAAAACCCCAAAATAAAAAAATTTAAAAAAAAAAAAATTTTTTAAAAAAAAGGGGAAAACCCTTTTTTTTTTAAAAAAAGGGGTTTTTAAAATTTTTTTAAACCCTTTTTTTAAAAAAAAAATTTTTTTTTTGGGGGTTTTTAAAAAAAAAAAAAACCCCAAAAAAAAAAGGGGAAAAAAATTTTTTTTAAAAAAAACCCCCCAAATTTTTTAAAAGGGGGGTTTTCCCCTTTTTGGGTTTTTTAAAATTTTTTTTTTAAAAAATTTTTTTTAAAAAAAAATTTTTTAAAAAAAAATTGGGGAAATTAGGTTTTTGGTTTTCCCCTTTTTTTGGGGAAATTTGGGGGAAAACCCAACCCCCAAAAAAATTTTGGGGGAATTTCCCCCCCCCTTTTTTTTTTAAAAATTTTCCCCCAATTTTTTTAAAATTTTTTTTGGGCCCCAAATTTTCTTTTTTAATTTTGGGTTTTTTTTTTTTTTAATTGGGAACTAAAAAAGGGGGTTTTTTTTTTTTTCCCCCCCGAAAAGGGGGAAAAAAAATTTTTTTTTAAAAATTTTTTTTAAATGGGCCCCCCATTTTGTTTTGGGGGGGGGGGTTTTTTTTTTTTAAAAAAAAAACCCTTAAAATTTTTTTTCCCCCGGGGGCAAAGGGGGGGTTTTAAAATTTTTTAAAAAAATTTTGGGCCCCTTTTTTTTTCCCCCCCCCCAAAGGGGGAAAAACCCCCGGGGGGGGGGGGTTTTTTGGGGTTTTTTAAAGGGGGAAAAAAAATTTTCCCCTTTTTTTTTTTTTAAAAAAAAAATTTTTTAAAAAAAAAAAAAATTTTTTTAAAAAAAATTTAAAAAAAAGGGCCCCCCTTTCCCTTTTTGGGGGGTTTTTCAAAAAAAGTTAAAAGGGGGGGGGAAAAAAAATTTTTTTTAAAAAAATTTCCCTTTTTAAAAAAAAAAAGAAAAAAAAAAAAAAAAAAAAAAAAAAAAAAAGGTTAAAATTTTTTAAAAAAAAATTTTTCCCCCCCCGGGGGGGAAAAAGGGGGGTTTCCCTTTTTTTTTTTAAAAAAAAAAACCAAAAAAAAAAAGGGTTTTTAAAAAATTTTTTTTTGGGGGAAAAAAATTTTTTTTTTTAAAAAGGTTTTTTGAAAATTTTTTTTTGCTTTATTCAAATTCCTTTTTTTTTTTTTTGGGGTTTTCCCCTTTTTTTGGGGGGGTTTTCCCCCCCAAATTTTTTGGCCCCTTTTTTTTTTTAAAAATTAAAGGGGGGTTTTTTTTAAATTTTTTTTTTGGTTTTTTAAAAATTCTTTGGGGTTTTTTTCCCTTTTTTAACCCAAAAAAGGGGGGGGGGGGTTTTTTTTTTTTTCAATTTTTTGGGGGGCCCCCAAAAAATTTTTTTTTAAAAAAAAAAAAAATTTTTAAAAAAATTTAAAACCCAAAAAAAAAAAAAACATTTAAACAAAACCCCAAAAAAAACCTTTGGGGGGTTAAAAGTTTTTTGGGAAAAAATTAAACCAAAAAAAAAATTAAAAATTTTTTGGTTTAAAAAAAACCCAAAAAAAAAAAATTTTTTTTTTTTTTTCCAAATTTCCAAGGGGGGGAAAATTTTTAAAAAAACGGGTTTTTTTTTCCCGATAAGCTTGGAAAAAACCCCTTTTTTTTTCCCCCTTTTTAAAAAATTTTTTTCCCCTTTTAAAATTTTTTTTTTGGTTTTTTTTTAAAAAAAAGTAAAATTTTAAAAAATTTTTTTTTTTTTTATTTTTTTTTTTTAAAAATTTTTAAAAAAAAAATTTTTCCCCTTTTGGGGGGGTTTTTTTAATTTTTTTTTTCCCTTTTTTTTGGGAAATTTTTATTTTAAAAAAAAAAACCCCCCTTTTTTGGGGAAAAAATTTTTTTTTTGGAATTTTTTTTTAAAAAAAAAAACCCTTTTTTTTAAAAATTTAATTTGAATTTGGGGGGGTTTTTTCCCCTTTAAATTTAAAACCGGGGGGGTTTTTAAAAAAAAACCCGGGGAAAAAAAAAACCTTTTGGGGGGGTTTTTTGGGGGAAAAAAAAACCCCCCAAAAAAAAAGGGCCCAAATTTTTAAATTTTTTTTCAAAAATTTTTTTTTTCCCGGTTTTCCGGGGAAAAATTTTTTTAAAAAAAATTTTTGGGTTAAACCCCTTTTTTTTAAAAAAAAAAATTTTTAAAAAAAATTTTTTTTTTCCAAAAAAAATTTTTTTTTTTTTTTTTACCCCCTTTTTAAAAACCCCCCCCCTTAAACCCTTTTTGGGGGAAAAAACCTTTTTAAAAACCCGGAAAGGGGGTTTTTTTTTAATTTTTTCCCCCTTTTTTCCCCCCCCTTTTTTCCCCGGGTTTTTCCCCCTTTTTTTAAAAAAAAGGAATTTAAAAAATTTTTTAATTTTTTTTTGTTTTGGGGGCCCCCTTTTTTTTTTTTTTTTTTTAAATTTTTTTAAAAAAAACTTTAATAAAGGGAAAAAAAAAGGGGGGGAAAAAAGGGGGGGGGGGGGGGGGAAAAAGGGGAAAAAGGGGGGGAAAAAACCCCAAAAAAAAGGGGGAAAAAAAATTAAAACCCCAAAAACCCCCCCTTCCCCAAAAAATTTTTTTTTTTTTTTTTTAAAAAAAACCTTTTTAAAAAAAAAAACCCCAAGAAAACAAGGAAAAAGGGGCCCCCCCCCTTTTTTTAAAAAAACCCCCCCCTTTTTTAAAATTTTTTTTGGGGGGTTTTTTTTAAAAATTTTTTTCCCCCCCCCCAAAATTTTTCTCCTTTTTTTTTGGGGGTTTTTTTTTTTTTTTTTAAAAAAATTTCCCCCTTTTTAAAAAAAAGGGGGGTTTTTGGGGTTGGGAAAAAAAGTTGGGTTTGGGGGGCCCTTTTTTTTTTTTTTAATTTTTTTCCGGGTTTTTTTGGTTTGGGGGGGGAAACCCAAAACCCCCCTTTGGGGTCCCTTTTAAAAAAAACCCAAAAAAATTTAAAAAAACCCCCTTTTTTTTAAAAACCCCCTTTCCCGGCCAAAAAAAAAAAGGGGGGGCCGGAAAAAAAAGGGGGGCCGGGCCCCCCCAAAAAAACCCTTTTGGGTTTTTAAAAAAACCCCCCCCCCCCCGGAAAAAAATTTTTTTTTTAAACCCCCCCCCCTTCCCTTTTTTTAAAAAAACCCCCAAAACCCCCCAATTTTCCAAATTTTTTAAAAAAAATTTTTTTTCTTTTCCCCTTTCCCTTTTTAAAAACCCCCAAAAAAAACTCCCCCCCCTTAAAACCTTTTTCCCCCTTTTTTGGGAAAACCCCCTTTTTTTAAAAAAATTTTAAAAAAAAAATTTTTTTTTTCCAAAAAAAAGGGAAAAAAAAAAAAATTTCCCCTTTTTTTTTAAACCGGGGTTTTTTTTTTTTGGGGTTTTTTTTTAAAAAGGGGGGCCCCGGAAAAAAACCCCCCCCCCCAAAAAAAAACCCTTTGGGGGGGCCCCCTTTTAAAAGGGGGGGGGGGGGGGGTTTTTTTTTTTTTTAAAAAAAAAAAAAGGGGGGGGGAAAAAACCCCCCTTTTTTTTAAAAAAATTTTTTTTTTTTTCCCCCCTTTTCCGGGGGGTTTAAAAAAAATTTTTAAAGGGATTGCATTTTAAAACCCCCAAGGGGGGGTTGGGGGGGGGGGGAAAAAATTTTTGGGGCCGGGGGGAAATATGAAAGGGGGTTTTTCATTTTTGTTAAAATTTGGGGGGCCGGGGGGGCCCCCCTTTTTCCCCGGGGGGGTTTTAAACAAAAAAGGGGGGGGGGGGGGGGGGAAAGGGGGGCCCCCGGGGGTTTTGGGGGGGGGCCCCCCCAGGAATGGAAAAATTTTTTGGGGGGGGGGAAAAAAAATTTTTTTTCCCCCCCCCTTTTTTTTTAAAAAAAATTTTTTTTTGGGGTTTTTTTTTTTTTTAAAGGGGGGTTTAAATTTTTTTAATTTTTAAATTTTCCCCCAAAAAAAGGGGAAAAAAAAAATTTTTTTTTGGGGGGAATTTTGGGGGGAAAAAAAAAAATTAAAAAAAAGGGCCCCCCTTTTTTTTCCCCCCTTTTTTTTTCCCCCCTTTTTGGGGGGTTTTTTGGGGAAAAGGGCCCGGAAAAAAAAACCCAATTTGGGGGATTCCCGGGGGGGGGGGGGTCCAAAAGGGGGGGGGGCCCCCAAAAAAATTTTTTGGGGGGGGGCCCCCCCCCTTTTTTCCCCCCCCCCTTTTTGGGGGTTTTTTTCCCCCCCCAAACCCCCCCTTTTTTTTGGGAAACCCCAAAAAATTTAAGGAAAAAAAAGGGGGGGAAAAAGGTGGGAAAACCCCCCCTTCCCTTTTTTTTGGGGTTTTAAAGGAAAAAAAAAAACCCCCTTTTTTTCCTTTCCCCGGAAACCCCTTTTTTTTTTTCCCCCCCCCCCCGGAAAAAAAAATTTTTTTTTAAAAAATTTTAAAAAAAACCCCCTTTTTTTTTAAAAAAACCCTTTTTTAAAAAAAAGGGGGGAAAAAAGGGAAAGGGGCCCCAAAATTTTTTTTTGGGAAAAAATTTTTTAAAAAAAAAAAAAATTTTTTAAAAAAAAAAGGGAAAAATTTTTAAAAAGGGGGGGGGTTTTTCCCCCCCTTTTCCCCCCCCTAACCCCCCCGAAAAAAATTTTTCCAAAAAAAAAAAGGGAAAAAACCAAAACCCAAAAATTAAAAAAAAAAAATTAAATTTTTTTTTTGGGGGAAAAAAAGGGGGGAAAAAAAACCCTTTTTAAAACTTTTTTTTAAAAAAAAAAGGGGTTTTTGGTTTAAACCCTTTTTGGGGGTTTTTAAAAAAAAATTTTTAAAAAACGGGGAAAAAAATTTTTTTAAAGGGGGGGTTTTCCCCGGGGGGGAAATTTTTCTTCCTTTTTTTTTTAATCCCCTTTTTTTAAAAAATTTTTTTTTTATTTTCCCCCCCCTTCCTTTTTTTAAAAATTTTTTTCCCCTTTTTTCCCCTTTTTTTTTCCCCCCCTTTTTAAAAAAATTTTTTTTTCCAAACGGTTTTTAAAAAAAAAAAAAAAAGGAAAACCCCCCTTTTTTTTTCCCCCTTTTTTAAAAAAAAAAAAGGGGGAAAAAAATTCCCAAAAAATTTAAAATTTTTTTTTTAAAATTTTAAAAACCCCTTTTTTTTAAAATTTTAAAAAAAAAAAGAAAAACCCCCCAAAAAAAAATTTTTTTTTTAAAAAAAAAAAATTTTTTTCAAAAAAACCGGGTTTTTAAAAAAAATTTTTTAAAAATTTTTTTTGGGCCCTTTTTTTGGAAAAAGCAGGCCCCCCCATTTTAAATTTTTTTTTTTTTAAAAAAAAAGGGGGCAAAAATTTTAAATTTTAAAAAATTTTTAAAAAAAAAAATTTTTTTTTTTTGGGGGGGGGGAAAAATTTTTTTAAAAATTTTTTTAAAACCCCCCCCCCTTTTTAAAAAAGGGGAAAAAAAAAAACCCCCAAAAAAACCCCGGAAAAAAGGGGGTTTTTTCCAAATTTTTTTTTTTTTAAAAAAAAAAAAAATTTAAAAAACCCCAAAAACCCCTTTTTTTTTTTTAAAAAAAAGCCCAAATTTTTTTAAAAAATTTAAAACCCGGAAAAACCTTTTAAAAAAAAATTTTTTAAAAAAAAAAAGGGCCCTTAAAATTTTTTTTTTTAAAAAAAGTTTTGGTTT
>CAOLHI010006893.1:0-21875 GCA_948474755.1 Ctenosaura bakeri
AACCAACTGGGACTTTTGTGCCATAGTGGACATTACTGTTTGCTATTGAATGCTTCTTTGAAGTCTTTTCCTCAGGTGTCTTTTAACTCCTCTGTATCTGTATGGCCCTTTCTGCACCAGGCTATTAGAACAGGGCAGTGCATCCTCTCACAGAGGTCGTCTGCACCTTGGAGCGACTAGGGGCAGATTACTTACCACAGATCCGCAGCTCAGTCTGCTCCAAAATGGCTGCAAGTGGTCCTCCAGCATGTTTTGTAAAGACTGCAAAAAACAGGTCTTTATTTTCCTGGAACGTGCCATTGCATTCCTGCTTCCTTGTGCGGATTTGCAGGCTTGCACCAATGTGAGCCTGCGATCTGTAAAGGGGGAGGGGGTTAGGCGTGGCAAGCTTCAGCAGTTGGTTGGGACCCGTGACCAACTGGAAGTCACCATTTTGGAAGCTGGAAGCCACCATTCTGGAAGCTGGAGCAGTGTGGATCTACAGAAATCGTACTGCTCCAATTCGCCCTGGACCCAGGAGGAGCCCTGCAAAAGGACCCCAGAAGAAGTGGTAGGTAACGGCATGTAGCGATTCCCTCACCTCGTGCGGAAGGGGCCTAAGTTTTTGGATTTGAAGCACAGAGAACATCTGAATTAACAGCATTCCCTTTTCTATTAATCATCACACACCCTGCAATGGTCTTGATTTGGAAGGGTAGACAGTCCTGATTAATCCTAATTAATCCCACTTTTTCAGCTCCTTTTATAATGTATCAGTTTTCCTCTTCTCCTCCTGCTTTCCTCTGTCATCCTCAGCTTATTTTAATTGTTGCCAAAGGAGCCCAAACTGCAATAGTGGGCTTGGACTCCATTATCAACTCAGTGGAGAGGAGAGAAGGGGAAAGAATCTTGCTCCAGCCTCTCCTAGCTTGTGTATTCTTTCTCATTAATAACTTTTGTTATCTTGATCATGTGCTGATGTTGCTTGGTAGCACATGTCCAGCTTTTCCTCTGTGAAATATTGGAGGGTATGCTATCACGGAAGGCCTTAGGGTGTACCTACACTGCACATTTATAGCATGTTAATATCACTTTAACTGCATGGCTCAGTGCTACAGAAACTTGGGGTTTATAGTTTGGCGAATACCTTAAGAATCTCTGCTTAGAGAGCTTTCTTGTGCTACTCTAACCTACAGCAGAGAATACTAAGTACCTCATCAAATTACAAATCCCAGGATTGCATGACGGAGCCAAGAAAGCAAAACCAGATTCAAAGATATAATATTTCTGTATTGTGATCAGATCCTTACCTGTTTTTATTATTCCTCTTGGTGCTTACATTTGGTAGGTGTTTACCACCTGGAAACTGGCCTCACCCCAGTTGTCACAAAGGTGAGTTGTGATATAGCTTTTCCCCTTTCTTTCCTTTGCAACTTCACTTGAATACGTAAGTTCTGTTTTCCTAGAAATATTGGCTCTTTTTGTATGGTATTTGCCATGCGAAAGGGCCTCTGGAGCGTCGTGCCATTGTGAGGAGCATTTCAGACAACGTTCTTCCAATTGTGTGATGCTGCTGGGGCCAGCAGGTGCTGATCACGCACTATATCCTTTTTGGTTTTTAGCTGAAAATGTTGCACAATCATGTGTTGCTCCAGGGCCCTGCATGCACTTACCATTCATGTGGAGCTCTGGAGCTGCGGCTCTGTGCTTCCTCCCCAGTGCAGCCTGGGAAAATACCTGGCTGCACTGTGGAAGGAAGAGGTGGAGCCCCTATGCAGGAAGCGCGAGTGCCACAGCTCCGGAGGCACAGTAAGTGCACACGGGGCCCTGGAGCGATGCGCGATTGTGCACCATTTTCAGCTAGAAGCCGAAAATGAAATAGTGCGTGGTCGGCGCCTGTCGGCCCTGGCAGCATTGCGCAATTGCAAGGATGTCATGTGGACAGCTCCTTGCAATTGTGTGATGCTCCAGAGGCCCTTTCGCATGGCGAATGCTGTGCAAAAAGGGCCTTGGTTTTTCCTGTTCTCCTGGGTAGCCCCACTAATGATGTTGTGAATAGGACTGGAGCTATCATTAAGGAGACATTCCTTCCTTCATTAATGCTTCCAGGAGAGGAGGAAACCCCATCCACACCACACTTCATGCAGGGAAGGAAGGAAGGAAGGAAGGAAGGAAGGAAGGAAGGAAGGAAGGAAGGAAGGAAGGAAAAGGACAATTCTCCAGGAATAAATGAACTCTGAGTGGATGAAGAGTAAGACCTGTTGGAAGCAAAGAGACATCTATGCTTATATAGAGTGATTAGTGAGAAGAAATTCCAGAGAGCCTGCCTGCCTGTTTTTCCACCTGTTTCTTTCTTTGATCTAAGCACTCAAGCCTTTTTGCTTTCTGTCTGACTGCAGAGATCACTTTCCCCCTTCTTCCAAAAGTTAGTTTCTCCTTTTGTCTCCCTTCGTCTGGGAAGGGAGGATCCATGGGGCTTCTTCTTCAGGATGCTTTACACTCACACATCACACAGTCAGCTTTTAGGGGCTCTTCTACTGAAATTTAGGTAATTTTTTTATCTATCTCCTTTCTTATTCCAAGATGGATTTCCTGAAACAATAAAAATAAGGTTTTTGTTTTGTTTTTAACCTTAGAAGATCATCTTGCAGGACCAAGTTTCAGCTCAGAATATAAGAAGGACCCTTAAGGTAAAGAGTTAGGCACGATGTGATAGTGAGGAAATTTTTCCTGTTAATAATATCTGTTAAGGAGTGAGACATTAAGAGTTTAAATGAGTATATTGAATGAGGGCTTTTCCCTTTTTCTTTCTCCCTTCTTCTTTTCTCCTGTTCTTATTTGCTATTATTTTTTCCTTTTTGCTTTTCTGATTATGTTGGCATCGTACCATCGAGGTCGATTTCATTCTTATGTCATATATATAGTGTCAATATTATAATGTATAATTAAGGATGTACTCAAATGTTGAACTGATCAAGAAGAATATGTGTTTTTGGAATCAATAAAAATATTTGTTAAAAAAAAAGGAAAAAAAGAAGATCACTTGCATATTTTTTCCCTCCTGTTTACTACCAAAAGCTCATATTGAATTGCCTCTGCCACACTCTGCTTGATATAGATCCCAAATATTCCTATAAGAACTATCACTTTAGAGAAGCCAAATGGCCTGACAATTAACCAGATTACTGGCCATGCAGAGAAGTCCATAAGTGTAATGAAACCATCAGTTTTGAGACAGAAGGAGGAAGGGAAGGAAGGGCAAACCAGCACAGTTGGCATCCTTCCTGCTTAACGTGCTACACTCCTGAAACCACATGCACCCAAATCGATTCCGAGGACTCATTTTTACCTTAATAAATGTGTGAGGCAAGTAAAGAAATTTGGTCTTGGCTGTATTTTGAAAATTCATCTTGTGACAGGACTCTCACCCTGTTGGTGCACATGCAGACATAATTTCCACCTGTGTATTTTTGTGTTGCAGTCAGCACAAATGATGGAATTCACCTCCATTCACTGGCAGTGGGGCTGCCAGGCAGTAGGTGGTTGCCAGCGACAGGAGAACAAGAGAAAGGATGCTCCAGGGGTCCTCTGAGAGTTTGAGATAATTTTCTTGCTCGCCACTGAATCTCAGAGTGGGGGTGTTGCACCAGGAGAAATAGGATCAGGGAGAGAGAGGAACTTAGTTGGGGGGAAGTTTACACTCCCCCATTGCAGTGCAGGATCTTGGCCAAGGGATGATGCTTGACATTTAAAAGATTTAGAGCACAGGACACAACTGTACGTTGACGGCAAATCCAAACTGATTAAAAAGACCAGAAGGTCCCAGATTTGATTCTGATGCTTTCTGATTATATTTTGGCAATCCACACACATTTTTTTATCCTAGAATATTTTCTGCCAGCTCCCAGTATGATCAGAAACATTTTATACCAGCTCCCCAGGTCAGTTTACTTTAACCCAGTATGAAATCAGAAAGAATAGAACAGGAAAAAAAAATCTGTGTCTTTTCAGTCCCCCGTAATTAGCACAACCAAGTAATTTTTAATATATGAATTCATAGTAATTATTTGTGGATTTAGAGAAATTTCACATCAGACAAAGCTAACTTATTCATATCCCACTTCCATTAATCTAGCTTTATTCTACCCCCACCACCCCTCCCTAGCATTTCAGCCTAGATTTTTTAAAGTTCACTGTAATTATGGGAAGTGGATTTTTTTCTCCTGTAAAGGGGATTGGTAGTAGATGAAGAAACATGCAGTTAGAGCCGTGAGGAAAAGCCAATAGGTACAGGGCTCTTTGTGATTAGATAGAACTAAAACTCTGAGTAATATATTTCTTGGGCAGAGGTTCCATTGTCCCAGGCCCAAAACATTTCTAACTGTGATCCCATATTAAGAATGTTACAACTTTCTTCACTTGTAAGGACAAGGCCATTCTGAATCTGATTGACTATTTGTAATTGATTCTTGATGCAGCACTAATGCATAGCTGTTTCTAGCAAGCTGTTCTTGTACTTGGTCCACCAAAAAGTGGGGGTGAAAGTCCTCACAAAGAAATCCCAGAAAGTAGCAAACTGGATATCATACTGGATCTTCCTACAGCTGGTAGTCTGGTAGACATGGATGTAGTTCTCTCCTGCACCAGAAATTAACATCAGCATTCTTCTATCTCTCTCAATCTCCATCTGACAATTTTTTTGGATATGCATGGGCTCTTGGGAGAAACATTCCCTTCCATATTCCAAGCATGTCATCAGGCCTTTGGTTGCTTCTCTCCACCAGACAATCTCCGTTCCAATTTTCTTCAGGTTCTCCAGACTCAGCAGCAACTGGCCACTGGGTGATCTCTCTACTGCTCCACTAAATATGGGGAGGTGAATTTGATAAGAAGGCCTGCCCTGCGCAAAGAAAATCTCAATGCTGCTCTCTTCATTGCCTGAAAGGAATGCAAGCTGCCTGTCTTCACAATATATCACCACCTGAGCATTTTCCTGCAAAAAGCAATCTTCATGGCTAAATTTCAGCAGGGCATGATCTAGGCAACTTTCCAGGGCAGGAGAAAGAGCTCCCAGAGATTCTAATCTAGATGATTGCACACCTTTGCAATATTCTCCACACTAAGAACTTCAGGTTGTGTTGAGAAATGGGAATATCTTTTATTCATCTCGTCTGGGGACCTTGTTCTATGGAAACAGAAAATAAGCAATGCTGTAATGACTTGTCAAAATGAAGGTGAAAGTAGAATGACAGCATCTGATCCCATTTTAAAAAAATTCTGCTCCATCATTTAAAAGGCACACATTAAAATGCTAACTATTCTGCACCTTCCAACTAGGTGGGCAAATATGGCAACATTGCCTTCTCATACATTTGGATTTTTAATCTCTCAAATTCATTGGATTTTTAATCTCTCAAGTTTATTGCCTGTAGGAAGAACTATGTGAATTTTAGAAAGTTTTTACAAACACATGAACACACACAAACTAATGAAAATTCTCACTCAATCCCTATCTTCAGATTGCAGTTCCAGAGAAGAAATATGCTTTCATAAACACTAGTACTATGTTTAAACCAAACTCCTTGTAAATTATTTACCTTAGTACTTAATCTCAGAAAATATATTTTACATTTGATAACATCAAAAACATTTTTCCTCATGTTGCTACTTTTGAAATATCTCTCTCAGCATATAACATCCAAAGGACCTTTTTGCATTAGATATCCTTTTCTCCATACTAGGGAAGGGGGCTCCTGTCAAAAAGAAAATAGGAACACAGACAACAAACTTTTCCTTGTCTAACAGATGTGACATGAACCTTCCTGGAAAATTCTGCTTCCTGTGTCCCATGATTGTTGTTCCTGTTGTGTGCCTTCAAGTTGTTTCTGACTTAGGACAACCCTGATGTAACTCCACTGCTCTGATGGTTCAACTGGCAAAATATATTAATTGGCAGGTATGTTTAATTGCCATAAAATATAAATCATATAAATATAAGGCTGTGCGGAGAAGGAACTTTGACTGGAAAAACAGGCCAGAGATGACTCCAAGCATGGCTGAGTCTGACTTAATGGCTCTTTTAAGGAGAAACGAGCTACCTTTCATAAGATCAACCCCCCACCCCCATGGTTTGCATATCCTATAGAAGACAAAGCCATAAAACTGACTACCAATTTAATTTGGCACCTATTTCCTGCAAACTTCAAAACAAAGAACTTTTACTTGCTGGTTCAGGAAAACAGGAAGATTTCAAACAGATTCATAATTGCATCATCCTCACACCTATGACCCTTTTCTTCATCTCTGATCACCCTGCCATCAAAATCTTTTGCCATCCGCATGTTAAAAATCATCAGCTGTTTCCTTCAGACATTAACAACTATCAATCCATCTTGTCACCTTTTGTCCATGTTGGAAATCCTTTGCTGTCCAAGCAGAAAGTCACACCTCAAGGGCAGATTTTGGGGTATGAAGGGACCCTGATTTTGGGTCCTCCTTACAGCATTTTTTAATTTCAGGGATCCTCTTTGTCAGTCAGACCTTTTGCTGTCCTTGGACATCAGTCCAAGTCACATCACCACTTCTCTGCTTCTCTCTGGATGGTAAATATAATTCAAGTCCCTTTCTATTCCTTTAATCTTCCTCCCTTTCATTCAAGTTAGCCTCGTGCGATCACATGTGTGTGTGTGTCTTTGTGTGTATGCATGTATATTTCCCCCAATAAAACACATTTAAATTGTCCTATAAGTTTTCTGACTGGTCTGTTTAGCAGTTCCTTGTAAACATAGGTGGAAAGATCTTAAAATTACCCTTCTCGCAGGCCTCCTTAATTTGAGTTAATTAATTCCCCATGTTTACATTTAATTGCCAGTTCTGATATAGTATCTTACAGGGTTGGATGGTTTTGGGGTAACACTGAGGCAAACCTATCATGGAGCTTTCTGGGGCTGAGAGCATGTGATGTACCTAAGGTGGGCTTTGATGGCCACACTGGGAATTGAACCTAGGTCTCCACCACTCAAACCATTACACCACTCCAGCTCTCTTTGTCCCTTGATATTACCTTGTATTTCTTGAGTTCTGCCAATGGTAACAGCCTGGTCCAGTAGCTATTAACCTCAGAGGATTGTGATCTGTTTTCATTACACCCAATGGACAATTCCATCATATGCAGGGTTTTGTTTTTTAACTGTCAGTTTCCTGATGCTTTAATAACTTCAAGGTGTGTCTGAGAAAAGCATTTCCATACAGTTTGCAACTATGGCCCTTTTTACACGGCATTTGCCATGCGAAAGGGTCTCCGGAGCATCGCACGATTGAGACGAGTATTTCAGATGATGTCCTCACAATCGTGTGACGTTGCTGGTGCCAGCAGCCACTGATCGCGCACTATTTCATTTTTGGCTTTTAGTTGAAAATGGTGCGCAATCATGCATCACTCCAGGGCCCCGCGTGCACTTACCATGCATGTGGAGCCTCTGGAGATGCGACGCTCACGCTTCCTCCCCCAGTGCAGCCTGGGAAAATGCCCGACTGTGCTGCAGAAGGAAGAAGCGGAGCCCTCACGCTGCCTGCCAGCCACAGGCAGCAGCTGTGGAGCCAAGGCAGCGGGGACATGAGAGCCTCTCGCAAGAGGCTGCTTGCATGATCCCTGCACCCCCATGCTGAGAAAAGGTAAGTTGCGGAAAGGGCCTATGATTGTTGTGCCAACTGAGTCCTTTAGAGTTGCTGTGAATCCTTGAGACAATGGCCCTTTCCACAACTTACCTCCATCCAGTGTTGGTGCGAGGGGATCATGTGAGCAGCCTCTTCAGTGAGGCTTTAGCATCCCCGCTGCTTTGGCTCCAAAGGAGCCTTCAAAATTGAAAGGGCCAGTCGGCCCCTGCCAAAACTGCAAACCCCAGGATTCCATAGGATGTTAAAAGTGGAATAATAACGCTATAACAGTCTAGTGTGGAAATGGCTATAGATGAGCCAAGAGTCCAGCTCAGAATAAGGCAGCTTCCTATTTCCTTTAATGTCCTTCCCTCCACCCACCCACTACTATATGAGAGCAGTTGAAGGAAAACTGGGAATGAAGAGGACTAAAGGAAAGGAAGGTAGGGAAGTCTATTGAGGGGGAACACCAGAGCTAATGCTCAAAATGGGCAAGGTTGCCAGAGTGAAAACTGGAGAGGGGGCTCTGGTACCCCCTCTCCAAGATGAGAGCATGTCAGCAGGTAGGTTGAGAGAAGAGAAACATCTGGTGAACTTCCCTCTTTTGCCCAACCGTTAAAGTACAGGGGTCCTCTCCAGTTCTCATTCTGGCAACCCTAAAAGTGGACCAGTGGAAGATGTGGACCTTTTCCCCTATTCTCATCCCCCTGCTTATCCATACAGGCACTTCCCCGCCTGCCCCTAGAAATGCCTATATATCACCATAAAGTTTTCCCCATGCACCCTATCCTTCTGCTCTGAGAGAGAAGCTGACCTGGATCACACCCACGATGGAACATTAAAATAAACACCACCTACAAACTACTCTGGGCTCATCTGGAATCTTACCTCCTTCCCCACCCTGTTCCTTCCAGCTGAGCTTACTTTAAGTTTCGATTTCCCCGCCCTGATGCTTGTTTGTGGAAATCTCCACATCGTCTGCATGTACCTACACCAGGATGACAGTAGGGGGGAGCAAGGAGGGCATCAAGCCACTGCAAGCAATGCAGACAACTGCAGTCAGGCACTTGGAGAGCTGAGGCTGCTTTTGCTCCCGAACTGAGGGCTGTGATTCTTCAACTTGATATTGTGTCCACCCCATTCTTCCTGGTCACAACTATGCAGAATTACCAAATGGCTACAATTTCATTGTCAGATTTTGGGAAGAGAGGAAGAGGCTGTGTGTTAAGTCTTTTCCTTATTTTTGGACTTTCTGTATGATTGTCAAAGAAGATTGTTAAAGCTTTTTCCTAGTTGTTTTTTTAAGAAGCTGCAATCTGTCAAAAATTGCTGTATAATGGAGTTGCTAAAAGAGCGCTGCATCCTTAATTACACACCTGCTTAGGTACCAAAATCCATATTGTGATAAAACCTTTGTGAGATGTGTAGAAGTAAATCTTGAAATGTGAGTCCTTGTTGGAACAATCTGTATTGCTGACTCCAAAAATATAGGTAGCTGTCTTGGAAAGCACTTGAATACACACAGCAACAGTGGTTGGGTGGGAGGGAATTTGGCAAGTACTGCATGACTGGCAACCAGGTAACAGGCAATACTTGATGAAATTTGCTCTTATGCACGACCGTTAAAGGTACAGGAGCCCTCTCCAGTTTTCACTCTGGCAACGCTACCCACTTAGAGCATTACCTCTAGTGTTCCCCTCCTCCCCATTTGCATCCATCTCTGTCTTTAGTCCTCTCTATTGCCAATTATACTTAAGTTTATGTCTAGCACTGTGAGGAAGGAGTTACTAAAGGAAATAGGAATCTCTTGGGAAGCAACTGACAAGAAATCCATGTCTAAATTGAAGCACTGATTACAGTTCACTGAGTCACATGTTTCCTGTCTACACTCATAAGTTAGTTAATACAGCTCAGAATGAGCTGGATTCTGGTCCAGCTAAGCCAGCAGTTATGTTACTGGCTGGTAGCAGATCTCTAGGGTTTTTTGGTGGTAGTGGGGAGGAAGAGCCTTTGTCCAGTCCTAGAAGAGCTGCCAGATATGACTTGTTTTAAGAAATGTCCTTATTTGATGGTTGGAAAGCTTGTCCCTTTTAGGGTTGGCAGATGTCATTTACTGTATAAAGGATGTCCCCTGTTTGAGGTTTGGAAAACTTTTCCTTTCAGAAAGACTGAACAAGAGGCCAAGAAATCCCATACTTGGGGTGTAGGCATTGTGTCAAAAATTGCTGTACACAGGAGTTACTAAAAGAGCACTGCATCCTTGGTTACAAAAGGAGACAAAATGTGAGCATCATGTAGTTTACAAATACGGGTAATATTTTTACCTTACAAAGAAACACATGACTAAGTGGACTGCAGTTTGCGCTTTCTTTTACACACACAAAGAAAATGGAAGAGAAATAGATTTTATCAGCAACAATGAATCATTACAAAGCATCACTGCTGTTATCCAAAGAATTTTTTGGGGGGGTAATCATGAGTTGGCAAGACCCATTAGCTTTACAAAAAAGCTGCTCCAGGTAGAGATGAAAATTGCTAGAGCTTGTTTCTGATCGAAATAGCCACCTATATTTTTGGAGGCAGCAATACAGATTGTCCCAGAAAGGACTCACAGTATAAGATTTACTTCTGTTGACTTTACAAATTGTTGACTTTACAAAGAAACACATGACTGAGTGAATTGTGGCCAGTGCTTCCATTTGGACACAAGCTTGTTAACATCCCTGCATACTATGAATTCCAATGGGTCCCTTAGTGCTCTTCTGAAAACCTGGCAACACCAGCCCCCCACCCCCCAGGAATTGTGAGGAATCAAACCTTGGACTTTCTGCATGCGAACTGCAGAACACAGGTATTACCAGCAAAATGTAGAGCAACTTGCTGGGGGTGGGAAAGGCAGAAGGAAGTTTCCAGCAGAGACCCTTTTTTTGAAACAGGAAGTGACTGGAAGTCATTTAGGGTTTGCTTCCAGTTTTTTAAAAGGCCTTTCTGGGCCTAAAATGGCCAGAGACGAAACTAGAACTTGTTTCTGATCAAGATAGCCTCCTGTTCTTTTGGAGTCAGTGATACTGACATAGAAATTGTCCCAGTTCAAAAATTACAGCGACACCACTGTTTATAAAGCTTTTACCACAATATGAATTCTAAACAGATGTGTAACCAAGGATGCAGTGCTTTTAGCAACTCCTGTATAGAGCAATTTTTGACACAATGCAACTTTTAAAAACATCAATAATAATGCATATGCAATGCTCCACTACTCAGTAAAGGTACCCTCTGCAAAATCAATCATACAGAAGGTAGAGAAATAAGGAAAAGACTTAAACACAACTTCCTCCTCTCCTTCCTACACTCTGACATTGAAATTCTAGCCATTTGGTAATTCTGCATGGTTGTGACCAGAAAGAATGGAGTGGGTACAATTTTATAGTGAAGACTCAGCCCTAAATCCTGGAGCAAAGGCAGTTGCAGCTCTCAAGATGCCTGACTGCAGTTCTCTCTTGCTTTCAGTAGCTTGACTTCCCCCTGCTGTCAGCTTGGTGTTGGTACATGCAGACAATGTGGAGATTTTCTCAAGAAAAAGCATCAGGGAAGGGAAATCAAACTTAAGTTATCTGAGCTGGAAAGAAGCAGATGGGGACAGAGGCAAGACACCAGGTGAGCACAGGGGCATTTAGAAACTTTTTGTGCCAATAGGTAGACAGGGTGCATTTTGCCATTTCTGGGTGATGATCCTAAGGAACTTCCCTCAGAGCAGAAGAATCAGGGAAAAGCCCTTATGGTGTTATATGGGCATTTGGGGTGGAGGTGTCCCTGTGGCTAGGCAGAAGGAATAGAATGGGAATGAGAAGGTAGGAAAAGAGATCCAAATCTTCCACTGGCCCACCTTTAGTGTTTCTAAAAGGACTCCTGTGTTGCAGGAAAACTGAGACACGGAGACCTCAGAGCTAGAAAAGAGCATATTTATTACGCGCGGGCTGTTGGCGGGATCGCTCCCTAAAAACCAAGAGCCCCGAAGAAAGGTTACACAGTGCTTTTATAGACTCAGCATAAGTTTCACTTTCCTCAGACACAGCATATAAGTTTCACTTTCCAGTCGATTACATCAGTCAGGTACATCAAAAGGCTAGGCACAGAAAAACAACACTTCAAAATGATGTATTTCAGGATGATGTATTCTGTAC
The DNA here is from genome assembly GCA_948474755.1 of Ctenosaura bakeri. NCBI lineage: Eukaryota > Metazoa > Chordata > Lepidosauria > Squamata > Iguanidae > Ctenosaura > Ctenosaura bakeri. The sequence goes on from CAOLHI010006893.1 coordinate 11,820, forward strand.
CAGGTAGAATCAGGGAAGAACTCTTCTTTGGGTCACTTTGACTCCCAAACTTTCTCATTAACTAAGCATGACAACATCACATTCCTCAGATAGGCACATTTGCAGCTAATTTATTTTCATCTATTTTTCTACTGAAAGCAAAGGCTATATATGTTAACCCTTTCATTCCCCCCTTCATGCCAAATTCAATTCCTTGCAATTTGAAGCATGCGCCATTTCCCTATTTCCTTTATAACACAAAAGATACATAGCAGCAAAAGTTACATAGCAGCATTGTAATAAACCTGTTAGTGTTAGTTATTAAATCTTCTGGGGTCTGGCTGTACGCTGGACTGCTGAACCCAGGACAGCAGTAAATAGAGCCTAGCCCGTGTCTTCTTCTCTCCAGTCGCAGGTCTAGCCGTATGTAGAACTGCCTTGCCGGTCGGCAGTAATAAGGCCTAGCCTGGATTCTTCTTACCGCTTCTTCAGAGTGAGCTTGAGAGGGTTAGTAGGATCACCAGTTACCAACCACCCCCCTTTTGCCCTCTTTACTCGGGTCCAATATATCCACCAACTATTTTCATCTCAATATGAGTTGTCTTTACTACCCAATAGGGTTTCCTCTGCCTATAACCAAATGACATCCTTTCCTTCACCCCCAAAATGGCTTCCTGCTTGGGCTGGAAAGAAGACAACCTCTTTGGTTTTGTGAGGTGTGCACCTCATCCCATACCTTATTCTATTGGGGCTCTGGAAGGAATAAAAATGCTTCTGCTTTCTTTGTTACTGGCTGCACATAAAATAACAGTAAAGAGTCTCTGAGAGGTGGGCTAGTTAGGTCGTATCACTTGCCCTGCGTTGGCATCTGATTACTATCTGGGCCATACGTGTTAGACTACTGCATCTTCAAAATTTGGTTCTCATCTTCTTCACTTCTCTAGAATTCTGAAGTCTCAAGTACAATGTGACTCTTCCCAAGTGATTCCTTGAACAATGGTTTAATTCTGGATGATCTTGTAGACAAATGTGGGTCTGCTGCTTGAGCCTATACGGCGTGTGTGGGCTTGTTAGGGCTGTCGTGGGTTCGCTGGCTTTCTTCAACTCTCTCTTTTTCTTCTGCCATTTCAATCAGAGTCTTTTAGCTACAGTTCCACTTCCCACCATCTCTTTCTCCCAGCTTGCTACTCAGGGTCACCTCCCCTAGCTTGCTGGTGCTGCACCAGGGAGCCTCTTCAGTTGCCACTCTATTGGTAACCTCTAGGACTTCTTTACTTCTGTCTTACCATGCACTATCCTCGTGCCAGCTGCCCACTTCTCCTTCCAGGGTGTCACATCTCCAAGCCCTTACCCTTCTGCCTATGGGATGAGAAACAAAACTTCTCCTCCTGACTGCTGACCACAGACATTATTCAAGGAGTTCCGCTCCCGTCCCTGCGAAGGAATTCTCATCATATATCGCTTCTCATCTGGTCCCTGCATACGCCAGTTGGACCATCTATACCGCTTTTCTGCTATCCTCTTCCACATCCACCACACATCCACATTCCTCTCTGACTTTCTTTCACCATCTCTTCAGGCTGCCAATGTCTTCTCCTGCCCACACTGGGCACATTGGCTCTTTCCGCAGAGACCCTCATCCTTCCTGGGTCTCCTATCACCTTCTTGTCCTTCCGGACCTCTACTTCATCCATATCCTTCCTCTGCGTTGTTTCACCAAAGTAGCTGCGAGTTCTACCTTCTTGGTCCATTCTTCAGTCTTTTCCTCTCTCCTCATTCACAAGCACCTTCTACTACTTCCAGTAACTCTTGCAAATTCCTCCTTCAAAACCTTCAAATTCCTGGAACTTCCTCCAATTATCTGGGTAACTTTGGATTACTAAAACCTATGGGCGATCTCCCATCCAAGTACTAACCAGGCCCGACCCTGCTTAGCTTCCAAGATCAGACAAGATCAGGCGTGTTCAGGGTGGTATGGCCGTAGGTTTGTGGGTTGGCATTATTTGAGCTAACTGCCTTAATGAAAACAATATCCACATTCAAGGGAAGTTTGCAATTTCCCTGAGTGGTTGAAGGACTTCTTTAGTGAAAATCATGACTCCATGGCTTCTGGTCTTACTGCTTGTGACACTTCCTGGCACCTTTGCTTTTCACTTTCTCTTCCATGCAAAAGCAGGCAGGTCTTTCAGGCAAACACCGATTCTATGCTCTTCCCCCTCCCTGTCTGCCCTCTCAGGGGAGAGGCAGGTGAATGAAGAAAGGGTCGAGACAGGGGGCTGGCAGTTTCCTGTTAGTGTGCCCAAAGTTCCTATGCTAAATGCTTTTTCAAAAAACTTATTGTCAGAAACAATGGAACTTTGCAAGCTGCCTTGTAATCTTGTTTTCTTTCTTTGATGTAGAAATGTATCAAAAAGTTTCCAAAGTTCCCCCTTTTTTCTTTTTCTTTTTCTTTTCCTTCTATGTGAGCCCACAGGGGGAAGGATTCTTGATGGCAGAAGAGTTTTAAACATGAAACAGGCAGCTGTCACCTGGCTGCTCTTTTTATTATTGTGCCAGCCCATTATTGTTATTATTATTATTATTTTCCTCTACCTCTGATGTGTGTTGAAGGTTGCTTCCAGTTATTAAGAAATCAGATCTTGCTCCTATGACATTCTCACCCAGCCTACCAAGCTGAAAATGAGTTATTGAAACTATCTGCATAGCTTCCTTTTCTTGTCTCCTTTGTACACACTGACAGAATTCTTAAGCATTTGGCTAAAGAAACTTCCATTCTCCAAAAACCAGCAACTATAGAGTTAAAATCTAACAGTCTGCAGGAGGGAGGAGGGGCTGTGGGGTAGTGCTGCTTTCAAGCAAAACAGGAGAGGGAAAGGAGAGAAAGCAAAGGAATGCCGCTTTTACTTACACACACAAGCCTTTGAAGTTTTTCTACTTACATTAAAGCATTAAAGCAGCGTTTGTCTGTTATCTCTGACCAGGCAAAAGACTACTGATAAGTACGTCTCTTCTTAACCCTTTCTTTGAATTTCCAACACAGCATGAAGCAAAGCCTCCTTCCCTCTCTTTCTGCTCCGAAACGGCAATGTGAAAGGAGCTAACAGTTTAAGCTAAAACAATGAGGTAGTCTAGACAAACCTTCCCTTCTGAGAATTTGTCCAGGGTGTCCTTCCTAAGAATTCTTAAAACATACATTGCAAGGGTGTACAATTCTTCCACCACCTCTCATGTCCTCCCACCTAAAATCAAGACAGACACAAAAGGGAAAAGGGGTGGCTAGTGGGTGAAGGGGGTCCCACTAGCCGACACAAAAGGAAGAAAACACCACGCACTCTGTCACTGACCAGTACTGTCGGACGATCTACGATCAGTAGCTGAAACTGCAATGACCAGGCATTTACAACATTCGCACATTCACTCACACAGTCCCTGCCTCCCGCCGTCCCATGCCACACAAAAGCAGAACAGCTTCCCCAGCGCTTCTACAGCTGGGTAATAGTGACTGCTTGGGAAGTGATCAGGTTCCCCTTCCACCCTCCTGGGTGGGGCGTCTGGACTACAACCAGATTATACTTGCCTAGGTCTTGTGACGGCACTTCTACACGAACCAATTCTCCAATGTCTGTTGGACTTGAATCAAACTTGAACCAAATACAGATGAAAGTTTTAATGGAGGCAGGGCTCAGTTTCCATACTCTGCATCAAAGGTTCCCTCGGTTCCGTGCTTGCCGTTCAGGTGCTGCCCAGCACAGACTCCTCTTCCTCCCAGCATAAACTGCTGGTGGCGCCCAGAAAGGGAAAGTGTGCTGAGCCCCCTTCCCGGCGAGACGGTTCGAGAGCAGGCAAAAATCCACCTCTGTGTCTCACTCCTGCCTGCTCCTCAGTCCCGGCGGAGTCGCCATTTTATGTTGCAGGAAAACTGAGACACGGAGACCTCAGAGCTAGAAAAAGAGCATATTTATTACGCGCGGGCTGTTGGCGGGATCGCTCCCTAAAAACCAAGAGCCCTGAAGAAAGGTTACACAGTGCTTTTATAGACTCAGCATAAGTTTCACTTTCCTCAGACACAGCATATAAGTTTCACTTTCCAGTCAATTACATCAGTCAGGTACATCAAAAGGCTAGGCACAGAAAAACAACACTTCAAAATGATGTATTTCAGGATGATGTATTCTGTACCAGGTAGAATCAGGGAAGAACTCTTCTTTGGGTCACTTTGACTCCCAAACTTTCTCATTAACTAAGCATGACAACATCACATTCCTCAGATAGGCACATTTGCAGCTAATTTATTTTCATCTATTTTTCTACTGAAAGCAAAGGCTATATATGTTAACCCTTTCACCTGGACCTTTAAGTGATCTTGGCCAGCTTCCCTCCCAGAGCAGAAGAATAAAGTGCAAAGGGAAAACCTCTTGTGGTGTTATATGGACACTTATTGGGGAGGGGGAAATGCCTGTGTGGCTAGGTAAGAGGAAGACCATGTGGGGGAAAAGTTCCAAATCTTCCACTCGTCCACTTTTAGGATTGCCAGAGTGAAAACTAGAGTGGCCCCCTGTACCTTTAATAGTTGGGCAAAAGAGGAAAGTTCACTAGGTCCTGTTCTTCCCACAACTTACCTGCTGAAATCCCTCATCTTTATAACTATTAAAGGTATCACAATCCTCTCCGTTTTCAGTCTGGAAGTGCTGCCTCTTTTAAGTATTAGTTCTGGTGTTCCCCTCAATAAATTTCCCTGCTTCCCTTTCCATTAGTCTTCTCCATTCCCAGTTTTCCTTAAACTACTCATATCTAGGGGTTTTGGGGTGGCAAAGGGGGGATTCCTTTCTAGTCCTCTTAAGCTTGCCAGGTATCCCCTATTTTAAGAGATGTCCCTTGTCTGAAGGTTGGAAAACTTGACTTTTATAGGGCTGGCAAGTACCCTTTAATACAAAGGAAGTTGCTGTTTGAGGGTTGGAAAGCTATTGCCTTTGTACAGAGGATAGAAGAGGCCAACAAATCTCATATTTTGATGTGTAGGCTATTCACAAAAAAAGGTGTGCATTGTGCGACTTACGAATGTGGACAACATGTTAATTTTCAGGGAAATCCATGGCTAAGTTAACTGAAATCAATGCTTTCATTTGGCATTTAGGCAGAGCAGAAACTTGTTCTTAGCTATTTCCTGATTTTCAACCCAGCATACTTTTAATTTTGGCTGTCCCTTATTGCTGTTTTGAAGACTTGTTTTGTTTTGAAAAACTGTGAAGAATGAAACCATGAATCTCCTGCATGCAAACTGCAAAGCACAGGTTCCATTTCTCAAATCCAGTTGCCCCTCCACTTTTGAGAGAGTTGGGGATGTAGAACCCTCACAAAAGTGAAAAAACCACAAATAAATCCCCCTGTGCTCCCCTCTCATTCCCTTCAGGGCCTCCCCTTTCCCATTTCCTTGCCTTTTGCCCTGGCACAATGCCTTCCTTCTCGGAGGCACACCCCCCCTCCCAATTCCCTTGGTTTTTGCCCTGGCATGCCTTCTCCGTACCCAAGCGAAAAGCAAGGGGATGGCAGAGAAGGAACATGTGCAGCTTCCTTCTCCACTTGCAATGCTCCCCCTCCCATCGTCTTACCTTTTGCCCCAGTGTACGTTCTCTGTGGCTGGGCAAAAGGCAAGGAAATGAGGTGAAAGACATGAATGCCTCCCCTTTCCTTTGCCTTTTGTCCAGGCATGTATGCTTTCCTTCTCCAAACCTGGACATAAGGCAAGGGAATGAGGGGAAACACATGTGCCTTCCCCCCACCATTCCTTTGCCTTTCGCCCCAGTACACATTCTCTGCATCCAGGCAAAAAGCAAGGGATTGGGGGTGGAGAGGAAGTCACACATGCACCTTCCTTCCCTATCTGCAGTGCTCCCCCTCCCATTTCCTTGCCTTTTGCCTGGGTGTGGTGGAGAAGGAAGGCATGCATACAAGCCCAAGCAAAAGGGGAAGGGAATGGGAAGAGAATGTGGAGGGAGGCAGGCACATGCCTACCAAAAAATCAGATTCACAAAGGTCAAACTTGCGAATATGGAATGAGGATTACAAAGAGCAACTTGCTGGAGGTGGGGAAGGGTGGGAGAAGTTTGTAACCAGAGAAGGTGACTACCCTGAAAAACATGCCATTTCTTGTAACTGTATATTCTTCTACATGTTTAGCCAGAATTCAGCAGCTGGGATATATTCTCAGGTGAGTAGATATAAATGACTGAAGCCTAATTTCTGATCACTGGGAAGAAAAAAAAAATAGAGAGAGGTCATTCTCCTTGCCAAGGTGAATGTTGTATCCAGGGGCTTTTGAAAAAAATAAATTCTTGAATTTGCATTATCTTTTCAGCAGATCACCACCAAACTGCAAATGGCATCCACGTGGGTCACATCATAGGAATACCATTACATTCAGGACATGTGGGATCTTTTTGAAAAATTGTACTGTATTTCAGCTCATGTGACCTCTGGTTAGTTCTAAATTGAGTTGAAAATCCAGAGGATCCATGATGACCCATGCCAGACAATTATCCAGGAGAAATCATGGTTCATCATCTCCTTGAAAGAGCTATGGAATAAAAGCATGGCCATGAATCTGTATGGATCCTCTTAATTTTTACACTGGATGCTTGAAAAATTGCTATCAAATAACACAGATCATAGTTACAGATCTGTGATGTCTATGGTGATGGGGCATGGATCCAATGTATGGTTTCACCATAGTTTTTTTGCCTTGGATCCATGTTTTGCACCATGATGAATCCATGAAGCCCTGCATCTGTGATTTTTCTGGAGTGATATAACCATGGTTCGAGGGAAAATGGAATGGAAGCACTGAAGGGAGACTTAAATAGCTGTTATTGCATGTACAGTTAGCCCCAAGCATTGACTTCCATGGTTTTGTTTATTTACAAGTTTCTGTAACCCCTTCCACCACCACCACCCCACTTCAAGTGCTTCTTTTTGCAGGAGAACCTTCCCTCTCAGTAGCTCTGATCAGGCCACACAGCCCTTTAAAAACTCACCTCTGGTCCTCCTCCTCCACTACCACCACCAGCAACTGCTGCCTGGCCAGATAAGAGGGGACATGATAGCTGTGTTTAAATATTTGAAGGGATGTTATGTCGAGGAGGGAGCGAGCTTATTTTCCACTGCTCCAGAGACTAGGACAAGGAGCAATGGATGCAAGCTGCAGGAAAGGAGATTCCACTTGAACCTCAGGATGGTCAGAGCTGTCTGGCAGTGGAATATGCTGCCTAGGAGCATGGTGGAGTCTCCTTCTTTGGAGGTTTTTAAGCAGAGCCTGGATGGTCTTCTGTTGGGAATGCTTTGATGTGTGTTCCTGCATAGCAGGGGGTTGGACTGGATGGTCCCTGTGGTCTCTTCCAACTCTATGATTCTATAAGAATGGCTTGCAGCCAGATTTCTCAGCACCACAAATCCTCTTCTGATGCCTCCTCACACCCAAGGAAAGAGATGGGTGAGAGACAAGAAGCATAGGGCCACTGTGCCAACCCATCAATTTTCCTTTTGCTTTCTATGACCTGATGTGGACCCTGGGTGCCTTGCCCTCCCCTTTCCACAAACAGACAGACAGAAACATATATATTTTGAGATTTGTAATTTTTCCACTTATGCGAGGGTCCTGTACCCCTAACTCTAGCGAATGAGGAGGGACCACTGTGCATGTTCTTGTACCGAATTGGCACCATTAAACACAGAATCCCTAAATTCTATGGTTCTTTCCATGGCTGCATGTGTAATCTCTGATTTGTTGGTGATTTTGATGGCATTCCCAGTTAAATCCAGACAATCTGTGAAGGCTCATTGTTTTCTGCCCTGACAGTGATGTGATACAGTAAATCCATGGATCTGATCATGCAATTCATGGATACAAATATGATTTGACCATGATTTTCATGGCACTTGCTGTAAAAATCCAGAGGATATGTGAGGATCCATGCCTCAGGTCTTTCTGTTGAGTTCTTTATTATCGCAGACAAGAATTTCTATAGTATTCTCACTGATGCATGAGAGTGTGAAGCTTTTTGTGTCATTCTTGACCACTGTTTTGTTTGTGTAAAAATATACTTTCTTTCCTGCATAGAAGTACACTTCCTTTTTCTGGAGCAAACGTGTTTCCTTCAGAGAGTTTGGATTCAAAACACAGTGCTCTTTGCACAAGAACAGTATTTTCTGCACAAAAATGTGTTGTCTGTACAGAAGAACCATGGGCCCTTTCCGGTATAGTACTATGATTCCACTTTAGCAATCATGGCAACAGCCTGTGGAATTCTGTGACTTGTAGTTTAGGGAGGGGTCTGGAGATGATGATGTATGGATGGTAGCTAACCCCAAGAAAGCTGTCAAAAATTACCTGGAATGTTTCAAACTAGTGTTGGGGATTGTCAAGATAAAGGAGGGATTCTTTTTTGTACGTGTTGGACTTGTAAAAGGCAAAAAGTTCCTGGTCTAAGATTTTTATAAAAAAAAAACCTTTCAAGGTAGATTTTGTAATGTTACCAGAAATGTTTTTGTTGGGCATTATGGATAAAGAACTGGTGAATATGGATTACTTCTTTGATATATGACAACAGCAGCAAGAATGTTGTTTGCTTAAACTTAGAAGTGTATTGAAGCACTGACAACGGAAGAATGGGTTGTTAAGGTTGCTGAATTGGCCCAAATAGCCAAATTAATAAGGGTTCTAAAGGATAAGCCAACTAAAGACTTTTTGAAAGATTGGAAACTGGGTTGTTCTCCTAATGTCGTTACAGATTGGCAGAGTGTCTGAGTAAGCCCTGATCACAGAAGAATGGATTGTTACAGTTTCTGAATTGACCAAAATAGCCAAATTAATATGAGGTCTAAAAGATAAGCCAACTGAAGATACCTTTTCGAGTGTTTTCAATAGTCATTTCCCAGCTTACATGGTAAGCTTTTATGCAGAAGGCACATCATAGGAAGTGATCTTGACTAGAAAGAGGCATCATGGTGTTCCTTGGCTAAAACTGGGAAGGTCAGGGTTCACATCCCTACACAAATATGATTTACTGGATAACCTTTACTCATCACTAACATTTGGCTTAACCTACTTCACATGGTTGTTGTGAAGATAACAGTAGGAAAGGACTGTGTGTGTCACTTTGAGCTCCTGGAGGAGAAGATGGGTTATACACATAATAGATGAATAAACACAACAAATAAAATACAAAGCATTTGTGTACAAAACGCTTTGTTTTTTCAGAAATGTTTCTACAAATGTGAAAATGGCAGCTCATTTCTTTACTTTTCAGAGGCTTGAAGACCAGGCTTGTAATCACCTTTCTGCTTGTACAAATCAAGAAAAGAGCCATAACCCAAAGGAGCCCAAAGAACTAGAACCTCCCCCACCAAAAATGGCAGAGCAGAGGCGTGTCAGCAGATCAAATTGGGAAATGAAAGACAACCCAGAATCACAGCCTTCAGCACCACTCACAAAATACTGTCTCCTGCCTAATGAACATAAGAGTGTCTTTTTTGGTATCTTGAAACGTTTACTCAAAGAACCATATACTCTGCAGGATAACAAGTGGGATGAAGAAATAAAGGATGGAAGGACATTCGCACTGATTTATGGGAGGAAAGGCTGCAAGGTCACCATTTTGGACGATAGGATCCAGCGTTGGGATTCTTCATGGATTCAACATGCTAAAGTAGTGGCTGCACTGGACATCTACCTCCTGTGGCGTGGAAGCTATAAAGAAAAGCTGACCTTGGAGAATCTCCAAACTGTGCAGAATGAGCTCAGCATCCTGGGAGTTGAGGATGAAAAAGTGCATGCTTGTTTTTCCATGGCCAAAAATGTACTTGCTAAGGAACCTCATCATGTGGAATTTGATAGCACCCTGACAATATTCAGTGAAGTAATTCTGAGGTTTGGTCAGGGTCCAAGGCAGATCACAGTTATGTACGATGATAAGGAGGGTACTGCTGTCTATTACGATGACAATCGCCAAGACATTTGAAGATACATGGACATCTCTGTTCCTCTCCCTCCTGCCCACTCCCATGGTTCCCAACAGACACTTC
>CAOLHI010006894.1:0-22555 GCA_948474755.1 Ctenosaura bakeri
ACATAATACATTTAAAAACTGAATTACATATGCAGATTACAACAGGGAACAGTCAAGGGGAGCTTTGCTCAGCACACCTAATCCCCGCTTCAATAAAACAGGTTTTGCCTGCCAGCAAAAGACCAGCAATGTGGATGCTAGCATAAGCTTCGTCAACTGGGGAGCTTGAGAGCCTTGGTGCAGCCTCTGAGAAGGCCCTTTCTCAAGCCCCCACCAAACACACACCTGAACTGGGAGAAAGAAATGTTCCTTTAGGCAACTTTATTTGTTTCAAGTTGTATAGATCATTGCTAGCGGCCATATTCCTGCAATAATGTAGATCTTGCGGAAACTGCTTTTTTGGACTGCAGATTCCAAAATCCTACACCCAGCATGCTCAATAGCCATGTGACTGGGGAACAGTGGTACTTTTAGTCCAAAAAAGTAACTTTTCTGGCCTCTGAGTAGGAGTCACTTGCTTCCTATCTTTGTTTTGTTCTGTTTTGCTTTCATGTCCCGCCTTTTTGCTGGGGCTTTACCCATGGTAGTTTACAAACGAAATAAAACACAGTACAGCTAAAACCTAATTGCTTAAACCACTGAAGAACAATTAAATAAAATTAATGAAATTATCAAATTAATTTGAGACACTAAATTAAAGGAACTTTAAAAACATTCAAAATATTAAAAATGTATGGAGAAGGGAGAAGTATATCACCCTTCTAAACCAACATTCAACAGCATAAAGACCCTTCTGCATCAACAAGTTCATAGCCAAAAGTCTGTCTAAATAAAAAGCTCTTTGCTTGTCAGCAGGAGAGCACAGAGAGACAGACTAGCCTCCCATGGAATAGAGCACCCCAGCCAGGCAGCAATGATGGAGAAGGCCCACTCTCATGTCTGCATTAAACATACTTGCTTTTCCCTTAAAGAACACAATACTTAGGCAGGTTCATATACAGAGAAAATGGTCTTTCAAATAGTGTGAACAGTGCCACTCAACAACCTGGATGAATCACTCTCAATTAACTGAAGATAAACTTTCAAGGGCAGCTCCATATAAAGTGCATTGCAGTTATCAAAACAAGGTCTAATGAAGACATGAATAAGTACTTGGACGGAAATAGAATGGAATCCTGACAAGCTCCATTGGCCTGAGTTCTCCCTCCAGCTCACAATCTTCTGTTATTTTCAGTCAGAGACAAGAAGGTAGCTTTAAGTGCCCTCACTGCACAGAACTGAATTTCCCTTTGCATGTCTCAGAACTGATGCCTAGAACTCAATTGTGTTTTGTGTGGGTAGGAAAATGTCCTAATTGGTAAGAATTGTAAGTTGCTGCCCACTTTGCCTTGCCCTACCCAAATGGCAGTTGAGCTCCTGGGCTCTAAAAGGTTCCCCATTTCTATCATTGGCCAAAATAATGTGTCAAACAAGAATCCCCCCATCTCATTAGGGCTAGTCCATGACCATAGCTAACCTAGATCTATACTATGACTTCCAGAGCTAAGCATGTTGTACAATAGGGCATAGGCTTTGCCTGATCTGTGTAAATGGCACTGAGCCAACACTCACCACTCCAGGAGGCAGTTCAGGACAACTTGACTTTATCTGAGCTACATACTCATCAGTGAATTTGAAAGTACACAGTATAAATCATCCTGCATTGGATTACTCACAAGACCCTGTGGAAAAATCGAAGTGAAACTGCAAATATAAATATCAAGAGTGGGGAAAGCTTCTGTCTCCTGCCACTCCCACCCATCAATGTCTCCTGAGCCAGAGAGCAACCACAGCCTTTATTAGCCTTTAAAAATAGTTATTGTTGCAATCTGTTCTGATGATTTGGACTCATCCAGCAGTGGCAACAACGTTGAGCCTGTAAATCTCCTGAGTATCATTGGATCCAAAAGCCAGTTCCTAGTTTATTTGGCCACTTGTGCTGTTAGCTTCCCGTGCAGGCTGGAAAAAGTATTAAAGGCAGCCGTAGAGCGTCTGTGTTCCCTGCTCTCTCCCCGCTCTAATCCCTTTGCAGGCTTCCAAGCTTAAACTGCAAATGTCATCACTACGATGGCAGTAGTTGAATCCAACAGGTGGGGTAATAAAACATGACATTTCCAGCCAGTTTAATTGTACGGGCTGTGATGGGATAGCTTTCAGTACAAACAGGGCTTAGTTTATGTCTGTGACAAGGCCACAGACCCACTCCTCTACCATGTATCCACATGATATAGGGTGTAAAGTTCCCACCTGCAATATACTTTATGACCTTTCAGGTGATGAAACCTCTGACCTATAGCATTCTCATCTTTGCTGGTTCAGCTGTTGGGTGGTGACAACTCGCTAGACTCTATGCCGGGGCTAACTGTGATTTACTGCACATTAGAATTAAAGCATTAGCATGAGATTCCTGTCCACCCAACCCTAAAGGGCTTTGACGGCTGTACAACTGACTCTCTAGAGGAAATTACAACAGGCCAGGATTTGCTGTGAGCCTATTGCCGCCTAGTGCCAAAACAGTTCATAAATTAAACTGCAATGCACATCTACAATGTGTTGTGTTCTCTCTCTCCCTACCACCACCACTTTCAGATATTATGACAGTTTCACAGCCTCTCTGAAGGCTGCCTGTAACAAACAAAATGTTCTTGTTTCAAAAATAAATATATGGCGTCTGTGCAGTGCTTCTTTTTTAACATAGATATTAAATACAAAACACCAATTAATCTGGAAAAGCAAGGCTGAGAGGCATAGGCTCCATTATCAGCAATGAGACATTACTAAAATCCTCTAATGTTCATTGACCTACTCTTAGATTTACACCATGCCCACACTCAATTCTGATGTAATGCTGAGTGCATTAATTCCACTCTTCCCCTTCATAATGCATATAGTTACAGTCATATTTTGAATTCTAAAGGCCAGAAATGCAGACATATGAGCAGATTAGTAAAAGAGTGAATCTGCAAAAAATATAGAGGCAATAATTTTAGGGTCAAAATTACCTGTATACACTGAAAGATCAACCGATAAATTACTCACATTTTAAAAACATGGGGAATGGGACAATTTGCAATCCCAAATGACATCCTCCTTGGGTTTATTATACCATCTGAACTTGTGTGTGTAGGCTATTCAACACGATTAGGAAAACTACTGTACTCTGTTCTATTCAGACATTCTACTAAATACATGAAGTTTGGGGATAGCAATAGTAAAATACAGTTTTGATCTGCTGAACCTGTGGAGACTATGCACTTTAGAATGCCTAAACAAATTGACTTTTATGTAGAAATGGGAATAAATTAGTTCTTCCCAAGAATTGATCCAAATCACACTTCCCAGAACTAAATGCAAACACAAACACAACTTGCAGATGGAAAGCTATGCAATTACAAGTTTGCAATGTGATCTACACTGATAAATGGGCACCTTAAGAAAATGTGCATACATTTTTAAAATGTATGCAGTGCACATTTAGAAAATTTTGCCTGGAAATGGGTACATATGTGAGTAGACTTCAGAATGTGAAATCATTTTCCTTTCCAAGGAAATATATGTGAATTTACTGTGCATCCAAACCAGAGGTATAAATCCCAACTAAAGCAGACATATTGAGTCAATGGAATTTCCATTAAAATTGGCTTACCAAATCCTATTATTTCAATGGGTCTGCTTTAGCTGGGACTAATAACTGGAGTTAGGCCACAATGAGCTCAGAGAAATCAGAGAACTTCAAAAAGGTTGTGTTTTGCTCATTCACACAGCCCCACTGTCAAATCACAGATTTCTTTCTTAATGTGCCCTAAAGGAACCAGTGCTCAGGGACTATAATGTAGTGCAATATAAACGTTAAAACATTTTAATATGTATTACAATGGTTAGCAGGTGCCTCTTTTATGCCACAGAAAATGTAAGACTTCTTTTTTGTGTTTTATGCACTATTGCTATGGACTCTACTTATGCTAATAACGGAAAGAAACAATTGGTAGATACATCAGCATTCCTGCTGATAAAAACTATGGTTGTGACCCAGAGCTTGCAGCTTTGCTAATGATAGCTGACCATAAGTTGCATCTTCCTCCAGGGGCAACAAAGAAAGAGAACGGCTTGCACTACAAAGGACAGTCTCAGGCATCCTACCATTGGCTATGCTGACTGGGGATGGTGAGTGCAATTTGAAAAGTATTAGGTCAGTGAGTGGTAGACTGGGGGGCTACAAAGGCAAACTAATAGGGAAGGGCTGTACCCTCTTTTCCAATTTGCCATCTACTTTGGCAGGGGGATGGGGGGTGTTATTACTTTGGGACAGTGAAATAGTTTGTCCAGTTTCAAGGGCAGGTGCAAGTGTTCATTTACTGGACTTATTGAGGTGGTGGCAGCAGGTCTTTTAGGAGTTCTATTTTCTTTTTTCTTTTAGTTTCAAACTACCATTTAACAGTCCTCTGGCCACCATTCCATCCTCTGCCCCTCAATGCTTTGGCTCTCTGTGGAAATATTCTGCCATAACAATTCCTCATAGATAATTCATCCCAGTTTTATTTTTAAGGATTGCATTTTAGGCCATTCCCGCACTACACTGTTATAGTGCTATCATTCCATTCTCAACATCCTATAGAATCCTGGGGCTTGCAGTTTAGGGAATGGTATTTTGAATTCTCAGTCAGAGAGCTCTTGGGCCTCAATAAACTACAAACCCCAGAATTCCTATGGAATAACAGTGGAATAATAGCACTATAACAGTGTACTGCAGAAATGGCCTTAATCAGGGGTCCACCAGCCATTTAAGCCTGGGCATGAAGGCAAGAGGGGCAGCCCAGATGGAAAAAGCCAAATCCTCTTATTTCACCTGTTTATCTTATCTGTTGTTGTTATTTGTTTTCAAGTCAGCTTCAACTTATGGTGATCCTATGAATGAGGGACCTCAAGAGCCCTAAATCCACAACTCTATGCTCAGGTCTTGCAAATTCAGGATCATGGCTTCCTTGATCGAATCAATCCACCTGTAATGCAACCTTCCCCTTTTCCTACTGACCTCCCTTTACCAAGTATTATAATCTTTTCCAGTGAGTCATGTCATTTCATGGTGTGTCCTAACAGCCTCCTTTTAGTCATGTTTGCTTCTAGTTAGAGTTTACGTTTGATTTACTGTGAAACATATTCATTTGTTTTTTAACAGTCTATGGAATCTGTGTTCAGCACCACATTTCAAAAGAGTTCTTTTTTTTCTTTTTTTGTATGTCAGTTTCACAACCACAGACAGAAATTGGAAATACTATGACCTGAATAATTATGACATTGATATTTAAGAATATGTCTTTATGCTTGAGATTCTTATCGAGCTCTTTCATGAATGCCTTTCCAAATCTTAGTCTTCTTCTGATTTCATGACTTCTTCCATTTTGGTTAATAAATGGGTCAATGTCTTCATTACCCATTTCAAAGTTACATAAATCCTCTGTGGTCATTATTTTTGTCTTCATAATATTCAGCTCTAACCCTGCTTTTGCACCTTCATTCGTAACTTTCCTCAGTAATTGTTCTGCAAACAATGGGTCTTTCCACACTACACTCTTACAGTGCTTATTCCACTTTCAACATCCTATGGAATCCTGGAGTTTGCAGTTTAAGGAGAGGCATTTAGAATTCTCAACTAGAGAGCTCTTTGGCCTTAGGAAACTACAAACCCCAGAATTCCAGAGGATGATGAAAGTGGAATGATAGCACTATAAACAGTGTAATGCAGAAATGGCCAAAGTGGTGTCATCTGTCTTTTATCTGTATTTTACATTATGCATTGTCTTATTACATTTCCATAATGTATTTTTGTTGAAGGAAGGAAATCCAGAGAAAATTCTCTCCATCCCCTGCCTTTCATGTAAGGACTCCCCAGTTGTCTTCACCCACTTCAAATCCAGTATTAAAACATTTCAGAGATACTTGGATTGAAAGAGCTACTGGGTACAGAGATCAATTCCTACTTTCCCCAAGCTATCTTCTTAAAAAGTTAAATGTTGAAAGGATTGGTTTCAGCCAATCCTTTCCAATCCAACCAAGGATTGGTTTCAGGATTGGTTATGAGGAAAAGGTTAGTTTATGGAATTATGGAATCATTCTACTGTGACCATGATCTGTCCTAATAGTCAGTCTGTGTGATATAGGCAAAAACTTCAGCACGTATGACACAATGTCACTATTCAGCTACCACCGGTGTTCTCACAATATGTTAAAAGGTTGAATTTTCTTTTTCTTTTTTTAAAGAAAGCCCAACTTTTAGATACAGAAGACTACTAGACTATGATGGCACCCGCTGTTCAGGGAAACTCAGACACATTATAAAATCCTCCCCACCCCACAAATATTTCTTGTCTACCAGGTCTTTTCCAGAATTTTAATTGAATAAATAAACTGGTAAAAATCTTGGCAAGCAAGGAACACCAGTAGGTTGGTGACATTTCTTCACCTATCTCTAATCTTATACTGCAGCTCTTTCAGTTGTAAGTATGTCTAATTTAGGGCAGCAAATATTCTGAAGCCCTTTGCGCAGGATGGTGGCACAGGAATTTGAGAGAAGCAGGACCATGATGACTCTTCCACATGACGTTGTCACAGTCCTGCCCTTCTCATGTCCCCATCCGGTGCAATCGTGGGGTATATCATTGATGGAAAAACTCCATCAATGGCCCCCAATTGTACAAGGCTCCCATCGCCACCAGCCTTGCAGAAGGGGCGGAAGCACAATTACATGCTTCCTTTCCTGCTGCAGCATGGGAAGAAGGCCAGCTGCAGTGTGGAAGGAAGGAAGGAATCCCGTGCACTTGCTTCCGCAGTCAGCCAGCCAGGTGTGGAGAGGAGTGTTGGGGACAAGCTCCCATCCCAGTGAATGTACTGCTGGGAGGATGGCCAGAAAATGAGAGTGAAAGGTGAGGTGCAGAAATGGCCTGAAAGCTAGCTAAGTCCAAAGATCAATATTCAGTCAGCTCCTGAAGTATGAGATCAGTCTTTCTCAACCTTTTTACACTGGAAGAATCGTTGAAATAATTTTCAGGTCTTAGGGAACCCCCTGCATAAAAATTATTATATCAACAGTTCAAAAAAAGTTTATTTTTTAATTTAAAAAAAAAAGAAACACAATCTCTCAAGAAACCCGTAGTGACTTCTCATGGAATTGTAGGGTTTCAGGGAACCTTGGTTGAGAAACCATGTGCTAGCTAGACCTCTGCTTTCCCCATTCAATAAAGATGAAGAGGACCAAAACTAGGTTCCCTAGGTAAAATCTCAATCATTATTTTGAAGTACCCATTACAAACTTCAGACACATGCTCCCCCACAATGCTGATCCCCCAATTCTTTGTTCCATAAATGCAGTCTCATGAACTACCCCCCCCCAAAAGTGCTTTAATTCTGAAATTACTTTTATTCTGAAATTATTATTGGGAAATCTCATACTGTTGTTGCTTTTATTTAATAGTAACATCCATCCTGAGAGTCTTATAAATTAGCTAAGATTTTGAATTAGCCACTCCCCAGGTCCATTTGTCTTGTAATTCATACACAGCAGATGAAATGACTGAATGGCTTAACCATTCTTATTCAATTGTAGAACACCCACAGATTTTAGTAAGTGTTCATTTGCTGAAACTTGTTTCTACTTTGGTTCCAGACACTATGCAAAACAAATAAAAAAAAAATGAGGCTATATAACACTGAAAATCTGTGCAGTAGTTTAGTGTAAATCTCATTTAACTCATTTAACTTCATGTGCAGTTGAGTTGGCCCCCTGTCTGCTCACTTTCCATTGGCAGACCACGACATTTTTATTTAGACAGGTCGTTGCTTCTTAAATCATATAGCAGAAGGGTGTTCTCAGTGTGGTGTCTTTGCTTCTATATTTCATCTTTTGAATGTATGTAATTGTTTTTTAGCTTTTGTAAAGTAAAATTTTTGAGCCAGCATGGAGTAGTAGTTTGTTTGACTACAGCTCTGAAGAACCACAAACCCCCGCTCAGTCATGGAAATCTACTGGGTGACTTGGGCAAGTCACACTCTCTCAGCCTCAGAGGGAGGCAAAGGCAAATACCCTCTGAACAAATATTGCCAAGAAAACCCTGTGATAGATTCTCCTCAGGGTCACCATAAGTCAGAAATGACCTGAAGGCACACTACAATAAAGTAAGATTTTAGCTAAACCTTGTTTTAAGTTGTTGTACACCCCTATGCTGGGAGAAAGTTGGGAGAGGGAGAGAGAGAGAGAGATACTCAGAACAAGAAGTCTAGCAGTTTAGAATGTTGCTTGAAATTACTTTCTCATACCACTTCTGAATGGCTCCAGAAAATCTCACAAGAAGGATATGTGCAATGATATTATACCCTCAGGCATGATCTACAGTTTATTCTCAACTTGTTTTTCCTCACCAAAATGGGGACTGCAGCCTATGCTGGGCCCCTCTGGATGTCCAGGCCCTTGTAAAGTTTGCCCCTTCTCCCACCAGTGTAGAGGTCTTGCTTGGCTAGAGAAACAGCAGACGAAGCATTGGCCTGGGACTCAGTAACATCAGTGTTATCCTGATTTCTGGGGTCCCTTGGGGGACACTTCAATGTGCTCTGTGTGATGGGGAATGAAAACTAGCCACAGCATAAGCAATAGCAATACGAGAGGCAGGGTAACCTAGCGGGGGTTTTTAACCCAGTTTTTATGGGGTCAGGCCATGCCAAAAACCAAACAAAAATGTCCAATAAATGATTTTATTGAAGGAAAGTCTCAAGCAGCAACGCAATCACTCACACACTCACTCAAGACCTATTAAGAAGCAAAAGAGAGGAAACTGCATAGGGGAATATTGAAGGGGTGTAGCTAGGGTGATACTGCACCTTTGTCCTGAAGTCCTGGGTCCGGGAAAAACAGTGGAGAAGTGGGGCTTAGCACGTTGAGGGTTGAGGGGATCACTCAACGGACAGAGAAATGGTCTGCTGGGATGACTGGGAGTGATCCGAAGAAACGCTCAAAAGCCGGGACTATTTGTAGGGGGGAAAAGTACCTGGAGGACTAATCCTTTCCCGGGGAGAACAATGGGTGTTGGAGCGATAACGAAGCTCCACCATGGTAATTTCCTTTGCATGATGAGATTGCAAGGTGTTGCCAAAGTCTCAGGATCTTCTGCTGTGTTTTGTGGTGTGACTTCATGTAAATGGTCCTCACCTGATGGAATATTTGTTCAACTTGGGGCAGACATGCTAATCCCCTCAAGTCAGCTTCTCAGGGCTCAGGACCCTTTGTTTATTGTGAGTTTACACATCTTGAGGTCTCTTAGGGCTACGTGACTGGGGATTTTACTGGCCTGACCTGGTTTTCAGTCTTTTGACCATTGCTGCCTACATGCCCCTTCAGGGGACCTCTCTGGCACACAGAATCATATTTTAATATTAAAATTGTAGACCCCGGGATAGGGTTTCTCCACCGAAGTAACATCAGAAGTGTGGCCCTGAAGTTCAATATTTGGCTGGAATTATAAAATAGTCATATCAAACCAACATATAAAGTTCCACACATAGTTAAACTTCCCCTAAGAAAGAGAACAATTCTGGTCACTCTGTTTGCTGGAAAGTCCTAGGATGGGATATCGTCATCATCATCATCATCATCTTTATTTCAACCTCACTTTCTCCCCCAGTTTGGTACTCAAGCCACCTTAAGACAAATTAAAAATCTACAGAAAACAAAAGTTAAAATGATATTAAACAATCAAAAGATTTAAAAAAAACAGATTAAAACATATGTCATTAGAATGCACACAAAGATACCAACATAACAATTAGCAAGATCCAGCACCTTTTTTGGAAAGACGGGCCTTACGTACAAATACCTTTGTGCTGCTTCTGAGAAGTTGTACAAGTGATAAAGGGGGCAACGCCCTCCTCAAAGGCTCTTAATATGCCCAGATATTTTTTTTTAACTGTTTCTGCTAGAAGTAGCATCCCAAATGGGGTATTCCATGGGTAGAGTTGGGGATGGTATTAGATTCACTGGATCCAAAGCTGATGTATTCCCCTAAGAATCCCTAAGATCCTAGCCATTCCCTATCACAGTCTGAAACTCATGTAGATAATATTCTTTCCATTGAAATGTGGGGCAAAGGGCATGAGACAGAAACAACTGCTCAATAGAGAACTTTCTGGAAGAAAAGCAACATGGGACCATCACGACGCTTCTGTGTGACATTGTCGCAATGGAAAGTAGCCAGCTGTGCTGAAGAAGGAAAAGACGTGGCTATCGAGCTCCCTTCCACAGGAAGCCAGGTGGTGCAGAGGAGAGCACTTCCGTCGTGCTCCCCTCCTGGCAGAGCCACTGCCAGGATCCCCATCGGACAACTTCAAGAAAATGTACGGTGTGGAAAAGGCATAAGATGATATGGAAATCATGTGGCCCTCTAGGGCCATTTCCGCACTACACTGTTATAATGCTATTATTCCACTTTCAACATCCTATTGAATCCTGGAGGTTGGAGTTTAGGGAGGGGCTTTTAGAATTCTCAGCCAGAGAGCTCTTTGGTCTCAGTAAACTACAAACCCCAGAATTCCACAGGATATTAAAAGTGAAATAATAGCACTATAACAGTGTAGTGCGGAAATGGCCTAGATGTTGTTAGACTGCAAGTTCATATCCTCCAATATTTCAAAGATGAATATAAGAATGCATGTGGCCAAACAACATCTGAGTATGGCAAAAATTATTAAAGAGGGAAAACAATGTGCCTACTGGCAAGGGCAACATTCGAGCACTACCCCTTCTCTCCTCTCTTGAGCTAATTGATTGCAAACTTCTTTTGCATTTTGAACTTAGGCCATTTCTGCATGACAATGCTCTTCTGCATTGTCGCACTGCAATCCTGGGTCCAGAAGGAAGCATACAGCAACACTCCCCTCCACGCCTGCTTGCTCCATGTGAAATGGAGTGCAATGGTGCCATCTCTTCATTCCACAGCATGGCCAGGAACTTTCCATTGCTGTGCTATGGAAGGAAGCATTGCCACTGTGCTTCCGCAGCTTCCAGATAGTCAGGAGTGGCAGGAGTGCTGCACGATCGCAGATGCAAAACGGATTTTTTCCATTTTGTGTAAACTGCGTAAGCATGATGCTTGGGGATGGGATGGCAGTTGGCTGGTGATGACATTGTATGGAAGCATGACCTGCCAACCGCTGCCATCCTGTCCCAGAAGTGACACAACCCTGTCATGTGGAAACGGCCTTAGTTTTCAGCTACTGAAGTAAATTGAGGACAACAAGGAAAAATGGGAGCAGGAGAGAGAGAAACTGGGACATTTTAAAACAGTTGAAAAAGTGGGATGACAGAGGATTAATCAGAAATGTCCTTGAAAAATCAGGAAAAATAGAGGGCATACAAGTCCCAAAATTTTTCTCCATTGGCTCTGGTGGCCAGGGCTGGAGGGAGTTCCATTCCAACAATATCCAGAGAGCTATACCCTGGCTCTTTGCTATTAACTGATAGATATCAAGTCTGGTTTTCTAACATCGCTAAAGTGAACCTAACAAGCAAGTGTAATCTTGTAGATTTTGACGTTTTAGGGGAAAGAACAGAAGACTTAGAACAAGCTGCTTAAGTTTGGTGCCAAATTTCATCGTGATATTAGCCCTTATTTGACTGGACCATTAGCTATAAGCCAAGTATTTTACCTCCTAATCTCATTTTAAAAAACAACTATAGAAATGTTGCTATTTTCTGCAAAATGAATTGGATAGGCCCTGAGCCTGCTGCTACAATAGCAAATGTTATTGGGACTGGCCTCTGTGTGTCCAAGCAGTATTGTTATGAATGGCCCTTTGAGATCTTGATTGATGGGTCAGGACATGCCTGCCTTGTTACTACACAAATGAGGAACAAGGTTGATGGAATTCCAAAGAAAGCAATCCTATACTGAAAGCCAGCGCTAACAGGCAGCTATTTACTATGACTCAGTCAAGCAGCCCCTATTCATAGCAGCAAAGCCGAGGAGACAAAAGAAATTACATGTTTGTGACTCTCAGGCAAAAGCCACCGCCAAGCCATCTCCAAGGTAGGATAAGGCCATTAAACAATAAGACATACCAGAGCAATTATGGTAATCACTCTCTTGGTGTATTCAGAGGCATGAGAACAGATGTTTGGTGCCATCTCTTTACCAGTTGTTAGCAGCAATCTTTTGTCATGAACAACATTCTCCCTCCCTCCCTCTATCTGTGGCAGAGCTTGGAAAAGTTACTTTTGGGAATCCATCTCCCAGAATCCCTCCAGCCAGCATGGCTACCATGCTTGCTAGAGGGATTCAGGGAGTTAGTCCCAATACTAATTTTTCCACTGTCTAATATGTGACTGTTTTAAAAAAAAAACAAACTTCTAATTACAAGTGGTCAAGGAAAGCACAGAGGGCAATTAAGTAGGCATTGTCAACAGCTTCTTATGTGTTGTTCAATCAGAACTGAGATCCAGTTTTTGAAGTTTGAACCCACTGGAGAAGGTTAAAAAGATAATCTCAATCCTGCCTAGAAACATCCTTCAAGAGATGTCCTTTTTTTTCCTAGTGCATCCATGGAATTCTTTTTATTTACAGAAACTTTATTTACATGGGGCTGAAATTCTGATTTTCTCAGCACAACTGCATAACTGTACTCAGCTCAACTAATACTTGCCTAAATACTTAGGAAAACTAACCACTAACTACTTCCTGTCTTCAATCCCACATTAACTAGGATTTCCCTGTAGGAAGACAATTCTCTGGAAGCTCTAGTGACCACATACAGAGCTGGGCTGTATCACACCTTGTCCCCAAACTCCCATTTCCCTACAGCCAAGGACTGTGGAATTGTTTTCAAGATTGGGGTTCGATATTGGCAGGTACATCATTATTAATTTTGACAGCTTGCAGATACATATTTACAAAATGATGAAAACATAATTCATCTCATTAAAATAATCCTCTTCCTCCAAGGTGGTAGGTAATAATGAAAGTAATATAGTGCTTTGAGCATTGAACTATGGCCCTGGAGGCCAGGATTTGATTCCCCGCTCAGCCATGGAAACTGTCATCCAGTACATTTCTCATTGATAGTACTGAAGGTGTCAAATACACAGAAATCTTGGTAGTTGCCTGATTATTTCAGGGGGGCTAACCTTCCTCTCAACCCAGTCTTGGGGATGTTGAGGCACCCCCCATTCCACTTAGCTCACACCATAGTAGGAGTCTACAAACAACATCCCACACCACATCAGCCACCACATGGGAGTGACATGATATAAAGCACCAAGGACATGATGACTAGTCATCTGACCTTTTTCTACCCTGAATTTTGGCAACAGAATTGACATTCTGTATTTGTATATTTGGTCCAATATCACTTGAGGAGATCCAGTCCAAACGTTGTGGCATGTTATTCCACTTAAAAGACATCCTGCTGTTTCTAATTTCCTTATGAAAACTCCCTTTCCTACTATGATTTACAGATTCTTTTCCTTATGGTGTGCCAGAGGAACACAGCTGTAAGTTGATACATCCCATGCTTCATCAAAATTTAATCCAGGGCCACATTTTTTCCTGCATGGCTTGATTAACTTCACAGTGAGACAGAAATTCCTGAAAAAGTACAAAAACTGTTCCCAACAAATACCTATCAACTGGAGCATATTAATACAATTGATCTGACAACAATGCTAAGTTTGAAAAAAAATGGTGCTAAAAGGAAGAAACCAGTTGGAGAGGAAGAGATCTGCTTTTCTACCTTATTACATATTATCACACAGAGAAAATCTATTAGTGCTACAGCACATTATTATGAGATATGGTTTCCAATGCGACAGTTTACCAGGGTGTAGCTTTGGGGGTCAAAATTGTCATTATTGTTATTGCCTTAATCTTGCCCTGGAACTCAAGCTGGCTTAAAAAGTTAAACTAGATACAGCTGAAGAAAATGCATCATACAAAATGTGAAAAATATAATTAAACTACCAAAATTAAAAGCAGTTAAAACTATAACCATTAAACATTTGAATGACTGTATTTTTCCTCACAAACCAGCCCAGGCTTTGAGATCTTCTGGAAAGGCCCTTCTCTCTGTCCCACCATATTCACAAGCACATTTGATGGGAACACAAGAGAAGACCTTCTCAAGGGCTGCTGCCAGGCACTGGAACTCCCTTTCCAGACAAGTCAGACTGCCACTCTCCCTACTTTCTTCCCGCAGTCAAGCAAAGACTAAATGATCATTATATTGCTATTGCTTTCATGATTCTGACAAGCATCCAATGTGTGATTATGACCTGTACGATAAAAGATGCCAGCTCTTGCTAACTGTGAGGAATTTATGAAAGTCTGAGTTAATTATGCATTTTAACTTTGTTTTAATTCTTATTTGATTGTTTAATTTGTGTTTTAACATTTGTATTCCATGATTTTTAACTATGGCCCTTTCTGCACTACGCTGTTATAATGCTATTATTCCACTTTCAACATCCTATGAAATCCTGAGGTTTGCAGTTTAGGGAGGGGCCCTTAGAATTCTCAGCCAGAGAGCTCTTTGGCCTCACTAAATGACAAACCCCAAATTCCATAGGATGTTGAAAGTGGAATGATAGCACTAAAATAGTGTAGTGCAGAAAGGCTCCATGCTTTTCTCTTTTTCTTTCTTTCTTTTATTTTTTTAATTATTGTAAGCCACTTTGAATCCTTATCAGGAAAAAAGTGGAGTATAAATAAAGATTAATAATAATAGTAATAACAACAACAACAACACCAGCAGAACAACAGCCAGTACAAACAAACCAGCACATAAAAGGCCCTTGCCCTTAGAGCAGTCAGGTCCCAAAAGACTGCCTATCTAAGACATGAAAACATGGGAAGCCTCATTTAGGGAGACACAGGCCCTTTTCGCATTAAGGCTTCTAGCGCGAGCGGGGGAGGGCGGCTCACGCAAGAAGCCTTCTCCGGGAGGCTGCCGCTTCCCCCTCCTTCCTTCCGCAGGCGAAGGAACAAGCGGGAAAGCGACAGCGTCGTGCAAGCCACCCTCCCCCCCACGCGCGAGAGAAAGGAGCCTGTCCCGTCCGTCGCCCCCCCGCGCATGCAAGAAAGGAGCCTGTCCCGTCCATCCTCGCGCGCACGCGAAGCAGGAGGCTGTCGCGTCCGTCACGCTAGCGCCCCGCCCCTTCCTTCCACAGGGGCGGAGGGAAGGAAGCGCGACCCGGCCACCTCCCCGATGCTCCTCACAGGAGGTAAGTGCACGTGGGCACCGGGAGCATTGCGCGAGCACAGGTGATTTTCGCTTCGAAGTGAAAATCAAAAAACCCGCGATCGCGCCACTTCAGCCCCGTGAGCCCGGCGGAAGTGGGAGTGCGTCGTGCGGACCAATGCTCCCACTCCCGTGAGGCTCACGGGGCTGTCGCGCGACAGAAGGCCCATGCGAAAAGGGCCACAGTCATTCACCTGCCTCTGAAAGGAAAGCAAGAGGGACTGATTTGTGCTTTGAAAAGGACCAGCAACCAGTGGAGCTGTTGCAACAAGGGAGTTGTGTGCTCCCTAAAGCCTGCCCTAGTTTACAATCTGGCTGAAGCTCCTTAGACCAGCTAAAGTTTTTGAACACTCTTCAAAGGTAGCTCCACATATGACACATTGCAGTAATCCAAACAGGATATAATTAAGACATGTGTCACAATGGTCAGAGCCAACATCTCAAATAAGAGCATTGCCCACCAATAAGAATTCTTTCCCTCAACAAATTTTGATTTTTGTCAAGGCAAATGGTTGTCATACTTTGGACATATCATAAAAAGGCATGACTCATTAGAAAAAAAATGATGCTTGCAAGGTAGAAGGCAGTGGGGGGGAAGAGGAAGACAGCATTACAGATAGATAAACTCAATCAAGGAAACCATGGCCTTAGTCTGCAAGACCTGAGCAGGGCTGTTGAAAAGAGGGTAGGTAACTTTGAGTTCTCTCATTGAAACACCAGAAATTGAAGTTGCCTTGATGTCAGTTAACAATAGCAACAAAATTTTCTTTCACTCCCCAAAGTTCTAGCTTTCTAGTAACTTAAAGCTTCAGATGAGATTTTTTTTTTAACAATCCAAAGAAAGGGGTAAAGCAAATTCTCCAAGGAATGTGAACTCAGCAAATGTAAGAGCTCTAGGTGAAGGAAAAATTCATATGGGTGCAGAATTCTTATATGGGGCTAAATGTTTTCATTTTAACTCCCCCTCCCAGCTATAACCCCAAAATTTACCATTTCAGGGTGGTTCTTTCCAAAGAAGTCCTTTGAGCTTCCAGTCTTTTGTGCATCATTTTGTGCATGTTTTCAGACATTGTGTCCTTAATCTGCTGCTTTTTCAGATTTTTTTTTTTTTTTTAGATGCATGATCTCAGCAAATCAGAGCTGTTCCCTGTTCAAGCATTGGCCTGAACACAAGATTGGGCAATGGGATGTGCATGACACATATGATCTACCCTGGAATGTTCCTGAGTGTTGAGATGTAAGATAGACATCTGGGCGTTGAACAAAAAGATCTGAAGAGAGATCTGAAACTACTTTGATCTAAATGTGGTTACAGTAAAGTCCCATAAAAAGAAATCAAACCTATCAAGTTTGCTGATTATGGGAGTCCTGTGACAGCATTCAACAGAACATAAGTATGGAACCATCTTCAGATTTTTGAGGGGGGTGGTGGTGGTGATGGTGGTGGTAGTTTTGGGTAAAGTCTAACTTAAAAGCAGGTGCTTGGGGATGTAGAGGGTTGGGGCTTGTGTACACGCTAATGTTCTAATTCCTGTTTTAGTGCTCTGGTGTCATGGCAGGATACATTTTGGAATGATCCATCTGGCAACTGGCAATTATTCCTAAGGGCAAGCAGAATCCTCAGCCTGAATAAGGACGAATAAGATAGTAGAACACATTCTTATTGCTAAAATGAACAGGGTAAACTCCCTATCTTTAACTGCCAAAGCTTTTCAATAAAATGTCACCCTCATATAAACTGCAGGAGTGCTTTGATATTAATTACTAGCTGGTGCAGTAGTTTTTTAGTGTACACCTTTTTACTATTCTTTATGCTGTGGTCAGCAGTTAACTGACTAAATGTTGAAAATGCACAAAGGCATTTCCCTCAATTTGCTGCTTTGTTTAGTGATCCTTTACAAACTCCTCTAGAATTAAACGCTGTAAAGAGTTATGTGAAGACTATGGAAAGTTAAAACATGGAACATTAATATATTCCCAAATTCATCCTCTGAATGCAATCTTTATAATGGTGTTGTACAATCTCCTGATCCCATTCAGAGTCCAATTCATGGCTGAGCAGGGAACTGAACCCTGTTCTTCAGGGTCATAGTCCAACATTCAAACCACTATACCATGCTGGCTCTGCCACAGCATCCCTAGCCATTTTACTGTTACACTGATGTTAGTGATGTTGGCCAACAGGATCATGGCTGTGGTAATTCTTCCAGTGCAAAGAACACTTGCCAAATTACAGACTAGTAGCTCCAAAAGGTTTTGTCCCAGCCACATTTCCAACTGCTTTTCCCCTGCAAAAAAGAAAGACATTTACATGTACATTCAGTTCACTGCTCAGTCCAACCAGTTCATGTTGCTTTCCTCATTCTAGTGTCTGTGATGTATTGTCTGCTGCTTGTGCAATAAGAGGTTAACTATGCAACTGACACACAGAGAGAGGAGATAGACATAAGGGAAACCAAGTATAGATAAAGGGAGGGTGGAAAATAAAGCACTTTTTCCAAGCTGGCACAATCTCCCTTGAATTTGGACATACCTTGTTAAAGCCTTGTACAGCAGTTTTGTCCACCTTTGGTCCTCCAGGTGTTTTGAACTTCAAATCCCACAATCTCTGACTACTGCCCATGTTGGCTGGAGCTTCTGGGAGCTGGAGAACCAAATACTAAAAGCCATTACCTTAGAGCCTATGTGATGTCATGAGACCTAGCATGGTATAATGGTCTGAGTGTTGGACTAGAACACCAGGAGACCAGAATTCAAATCTCCTCTCAGCCATGGAACCCCCCGGCTGACCTTGGGCAAGTCACATTCTCTCAGCTTCAGGAAAGGCAAGGACAAACCCTCTCTGAACAAATTCTGCCAAGAAAACCCTGTGACAGGTTCAGCTTAGGGTCACCATAAGTCAGAAATGACTGGAAAGAACACAACAACACAACAACCTTAGAGCACTGCTGAGGTTCAGAATTTAAGTGCAGCTGCCATGAAAAGCACTGGCAAAGATCAGAAATAATAGTCAAAAGCAATGTACAGCACTGAGAGAAAGTATGGTGAGCACCTGATTGCCAGACAGGCAGAGATCTGCTTCTGCCAACCATCTAGAAAAAGAACACAAAACTGCAGGAGATAACTGAATTTATAAAGTTCAGTGACCTTACAACATCCCTTTCCTCACATCAAGAGTAGGGGTGTGATTTTTCCACCAGACTGGAAGCTAGAGCTGTCACTGAGCAGTCTAATAACTCATTTCCATCTCTTCTTCCTCTCAACACTGTGCATTACTTATATAGTGCACCCCTCATTCCAGGAACCCTGTAAAAAAACAAAACACACAAGTGGCACATCTCATTGTAGTCAATGGACACAACATGCATGTGCCCAAACCCATGCAGTAGTGCACTCTTTGCCTCCATTGACTATAATAAGAGTAATACTTTGTGTGACTTCACATTTGTGTATGTGAAAGTCGCACCAGAAGAGAGCACGCTGAATGATGCAGCTAGAGACACCTTACCTGGCCACTGATAACCTTGAGATTGGTCCTATTTGATCTGTATCTCTGGCAACTGGAAAAATCAGCTTCAGATTCAAATGAGACTGAACTGACCAACTTTTGGTGTGATTTGATCATTCCAAATCAATTTGATTCTCTTGATATTCAGGATTTCTCTGGTGTAATAGTGTAGCCCTACTTTACAATAGAAAAAAATGCTAAACCAATATCATCATTTTAAACAGAGGCTGTTTTCTTTGGGTTTTTCTCTGAATTTTAAAGTAACTATTGAAGGTACTTTGAAGTAGAGTTCAACACCTTTAAAATTTGTCATGAGCCCCTGACTGGATTCACTACTCCATCAACATTGAGCCACTGGCTTTCATTACAGGTATTTTACGGTAGATAAATCTCCATGTGGTGTTTCCATGAAGAAGACATCATATAAGTCATCAGAGGCAGGAATTCTGCTCCCAGGAGGGGACCTGAGGCCTGGTCTCACCTTCAGATGTCCACAAATTAGGGTGGACAAACAAAAGTCATCTTGTGTGCAGCTGTTTACATCAAGCCGCTTTTGAGGAATCAGAACATCTTGCCACAAGGGTGCATGACTTCGTAATAATCCAAGGGCTGAATTCAATTTTAGAAAAGGAAGTGAGCATTCTAGTGGAGGGTGAGGCTTTTGCCAAGGGGAGAAAAAGGGATACCAAAAATTCCAAACATGTTTTGGTTTAAGTTTTTATGTAATTAAACCTCAGGAGGGGCATTTCAGCCTGAAGGAAAAAACATACAAATGCTGGGAAGCCACATGATGATGGTGGCCTATGAGAGTGGGGCACAGTCTTCTGGGGCAGCACAGAGAACTGGACTTGGATCCCAGGAAGGTCACTTTCAGCCCCTGAGCCTGAGATTTCCCACTTCTGCCCTATTGCATCAATGTCTTGATCAGTCATGTCGTGGTAAATTTTGAAGTACCAGCCCTCCCTTGGACAATCTCTATGACAAAACCCCAAGTGGAGGTCCAAAAGTTCAGCAGGCCATGTTGATTTAAAAGAAGTTACTAGTTTTCATCTGTGAGATCACACCCCAGTTACTTTGGCTTACAAAAAAGGATACATAATGGCTAATAAAATCCTCTACCTACTATGGAAATTCAAGCTAAATTCAGAAGGAACAATGGAGTCCAAGAAAGTGGCAGATGATGACATAGTCCCTGCTATTCAGAAAGTATAGGAGCTTCAACCCTGCAAACCCTAGCTCCACTACACCACTAGTCACAACTGTGTGAAAGCTTGCTCATCAAAGATCTGCAAATAACCACACAATGCATGGACGCCAGTAGACAGGGCAGGCAATGTGCCTGACACTGGAAGTAAGGCTGGGAACACATCCCTGGTCTACAGTATTTATGTCATAGCACCTCTTTATGCAAGCAGCACATGAAGGAGTCTATGGATTTGACATTAAAGGGTTATCCAAAAATGTGAGTCATTTCATCCTTGTATACTTTGGTATAGTCTTACTGGTTTCATGGGACAATATCTGTATCAGCTGTCATTGACTCACACACAGAAATGCATAGATCATAATTTATCTTATGCTTCAGGGAGCTTATTTTCTCTTTATTGTTCTGTAAATGTTTCTTTTTGAGGAGTAAAGTTTTACAGCATGGCTGCTGCCAGAATGTGAATGTGGGAAATATTTTTGCAAGCAGCACAACAGAACAATCATTCATTCATCCCCCCCCCAATTTGGTCCTCTGAGCATCCTCAGTTGGCCATGCCCCTCTTCCCCATGATACCAACAATGGGCAGCTTCTCAGCTTTTGTACATTTTCCCTCCTTTCTATAAGCCTGAAATGCTTCTCCTAAGGTTTAGTTACTAGCAGTAAGAACTTTAATAAGTAAAGGAAAACATTTTTCGAAGAGAAGTATTTGCAAGTTAAAGAAAATGTTCTCCAATGGTCATTTAATACAAAGCACACCATGAGTCTGAGGCCTGCATAGAAAACACACCCACACATACACATCTCTGCCTTCAGATTCATGGTCTTTGGGGAAAAAAAATTTAAAAAAAAAGAGAGAGAGGGGATGGGAGCTAAAATGGAAGGGAAAATTTTGTGTAAGCTGGGAGGTAGATGAGTAAAGATAGCACAGGAACAAAACAGGTAATTTAGGAAATAAATAACAAAAGCAAGTAAAACCAAATATAATACATCAAGAAGAAAAAGCAAGAGAGAAAAGCTGTTTTAAACAATTTTCTAAAGTAGGACAAAGAGGCCAGTCAGTATTCAGAGGAAAGGTACATATTAGGAAACAGAAGCTATGCAAACATGTAAGAATCAAAGCAGTGCTATAGATCTCCATTCACACAGTACAGTAGAAAATGAGGAGGAGGGTGTAGTAACTGATACAGCATAGGGCATGGACTTTTTCATTGGGCAACTCCCCTGCTGGCTGACCCCCCCCCCAATATCTTCTCAGGAGTGTTGGGCCTAACATGGCATTTACCAAAGTCATGGGCCCATGCTCCATATGGGCAGATCAGGCATGACAGTCCTTAAGCTGGGACAGACAATTGAAGCTGCATGCTGGGATCCCGTAGAAGATATCTCCCTCCCTCCCTCTCTTTCTTTCCTCCTTTTCCAAAATGAACCCAGCTTGATGCCTTCAATGTGTGATGTAGAGGTTGTTACAGAGCTAAAGGGGTGTGTGATAACATGTTCGTGAACTATATTTTATCAGAAAGACAAAAAGAAAACTCCACTGTTCTGTGTCCAATTATACAGATGGGTAGGTAAAATATCTCCCTTGCCCCATCAATCTATAAGGCTGACCCTACCCTTAAAAAGAAGCAATAGGGGCCTTGGAGAGATGTGTAGGAAAGCTATTGATGGGGGGGGGAGACAAAGCCATGCACGGGCCGCTTTTTTATGTCCCACAAATGAACCAGAGAGAGAACTCTCCTCTTTGATTCATCCTTGAAGGCCTGGACTGAACAGGGTAAAATAAGAAGGTGAGATAGAAAGATACTATGATGTTGCTACATAGTAGTAGCAGTTTATACTGAGGATATATCTGTTCTAATCAAGCAGTCTTGCTTGTTACATGCACAGAATAGGTGTCTCATACATACAACCTCCATGGGATGCTGCTGCTGATGGGAGGTGATGGTAGAGAAGAAGGAAAAAAGTGATATCTAGATCTGGTTTTAAAAAAACAACAACCTGATCATTTCTGAAGTGGGTGCCTTGAGAGAAGTGAACCAAATACAGTAGGCTAGATCCAAACTTACATATACTTAGAGCAGACCCATTGAAATCAATGAGGCATGACTAAGGCCATTTCCACACTACACTGTTACAGTGCTGTTATTCCACTTTCAACATCCTGTGGAATTCTGCGGTTTGTAGTTTACTGAAGCCAAACAGCTCTCTGGCTGAGAATTCTAAATGCCCCTCCCTCAACTGCAAATCCCAGGATTCCATAGGATGTTGAAAGTGGAACAATAGCACTATAACAGTGTAGTGTGGAAATGTCCTAAATTAAATTGCATGTATTTCAACTATTCTACTCTAAACATCACTAAGCGTGTAATCCTG
The DNA here is from genome assembly GCA_948474755.1 of Ctenosaura bakeri. NCBI lineage: Eukaryota > Metazoa > Chordata > Lepidosauria > Squamata > Iguanidae > Ctenosaura > Ctenosaura bakeri. The sequence continues at coordinate 22,338 of CAOLHI010006894.1, forward strand.
AACAAGTTTACTTAGGAGTAAATCCATTGCATCTCTGGTGGGTGTGTTTAGCATTGCAGCCTAAGTCTAGATCCAAACCAATGCCTAAAATATTTCAAGCATTTTATTACTGAATATAAATATTAAATGTATCGATAGCAGGGATAGTCAACCAGAACCACATTCAGCCACATTTTCCCTGCCTCTTGTTCTTTCCAAACTTGAAAATCCAGTAACGC
>CAOLHI010006895.1:0-21669 GCA_948474755.1 Ctenosaura bakeri
TAGCAGTAGACTGAGGAAATAGTGATAGAGGCCGTTAGCCCTTCCCAAAGGGGCCAACCATTCCTTTCTGGCTGGAATTTCAAAAAAACCGTTTGGCATGATGACGTTCGTTCTTTTACAATATCTTAGGAGAAACTGTCTGTTAAAGTGTAAGGTGGGGGGGAAAAAGTTCCCTTTTTTAGCTTTAACGTCTAAAAACACATCCCCTTTCTATGTTACAATAAATCTTCTATTAAATTTTTTTGATCCGTGTAAGAGTGAATCTGGGCCCCACAAAAGCCCCAACCCCGCCCTTTAAACCCCAGCCCTAACCCGAGCCTTAACCCTAACCCTAACACTAACTAGACGTACACCTAGCCTTAACCCCAAACCCCAAACCCCAACCCCTAACCCCAGCCCCAACCCCAGCCCTAACCCAGGGTTTTTCCCCAGCCCCCAAACCCCACCCTAACCCTAACGCTAACCCTAACTCTAGAACTAGCCCCCCAACCCAAGACATAACCCTACCCTAGGATTTAAACCCCTTTCCCTAACACTAGCAATAGCCCTACCCCCAAACCTAACCCTAACACTAACCCTAGCCATATCCCTTACGCTAACCCTATCCCTTACCCTAACCCTAGCCCTAACCCAAACCCCAACTCCTAACCCCACCCTAACCCTAACCCTAACCCTAACCCTGGAGATAGCCCTAACGCTAACCCTAGCCATAACCCTAGCCCTAACCCCCAAATCAAGCCATAGCTTGAACCCCAACCCAGCCCTAGCCCTAACCCTAGCCCCAAGCCCTAAACCTAGCCCTAAACCCAGCCCTATAGGCCCAACGCTAGCCCTAGCTCTAACCGTAACCCTAGACCTAGCCCTAAACCTAGCCCTAACCCCCGCCTTCCCCAGCCCTTCCCCTACCCCTCACACTAGCCGTCACCCTAGCCCTAACCCTAGATTTAACCCTAACCCTAAACTAACCCTAACCCTAGCCCTTAACCAAACCCTAGCCCTAATCCAAACCCCAAGCCCTAACCATAGCCCTAAACCTAGACCTACCCCTAGCCCTAACCCTAGCTCTACCTCTAACCCTAACCTAAACCTTTGCCCCAAACCTATCCCTAACCACAGCCCTAAACCAAGTCCTAAACCCCGGGCCTGGACTTGGCCCTAACCCCGGGGTTAAACCCTAACCCTAGCCCTACCCTAACCCTAACCCAAGCCCTAAATTTAACCCTAACCCTAACCCTAACCAGAGCCCAAAAATAGCCCTAAAACCCACCCATCAGCCTCGCCCAAACCTTAACCCTAACCGGAAACCCTAAAACCCACCCGAAAAATTAGCCCTAACCCTAAACCTAGCCTTAAACCCTAGCCCTAACCCTAACACTAACCCTAGCACTAACCCTAAACCTAACCCATAACCAAAACCCTTTGCCCTAATCCTTAAAACCCCAGCCCTATCCATAGCCCTGAACCTTGACCTACCCCTAGCCCTTTACCCTAGCCCTCCTCTCCCTAACCCTAAAACTAGCCCTAACCCTAGCCCTTAACTTAGCTCTAAAACTAGCCCTTCCCCCTAACCCTAGCCCTACCCTTAAACCCCAATCCAAGCACAAAACATAGCCCTAACCCTAACCCTATCCAGAACCCTAACCCTAGCCTTAATCCTAACCCCAGCCCCCAAATGTAATCCTAGCCCCCGGGCCTTACCCTAACCCTAGCCCAATACAAACCGCCCAATCCTAGCCCTAACCATAACACTTACACTAAACCCAGCCCTAACCTTAAACAAAACCCCAACCCTAACCCTAACCCTAGCACTAACCCTTACCCTAACCCTATCCCTAGCCCTAACTCTAAAACCCAACCCTAACGCTAGCCGAAAACCTAACCCTAACCCTAACTCTAACCCTAGCCCAACCCTAGCCCTGTCCCGAATGTAAAATTAAATCTAGCCCGAAACCTAGCCCTAAAATCCAACCATAACCCAAACCCTAAATAAAGGCCTAACCCAAAACCCAACCCAAACCGTAACCCTAACCCTAACCTGAACCCAAAACCAACCCTAGCCCCAGCCCTAACCCTAACCCTAACCCTAACTTCAGCTATAACCCTAGCCATAACCCTAGTCCCAAACTAGCCCTAACCCATGCCCGAACCATAAGCCTAGCCCACCCTAACCCTAAACCCCCCCCAAAAAAAGTAACCCCCAACCCCAAAAGCCCCAACCCTAGCCCTAATTTAGCCTTAACCCCCAGCCGAAACTGTAACCCAACCCTAGGCCTACTGGAATGGTTTGGGCCCCAAACCCAAACAAAACAAGGGTAGCCCCCAACCCCCAGCCCTAACCATAACACTAACCTTAACCCAGACCTAACCTTAATAAACCCTAACCCTAACGCTAGCCCTAACCCTAACCCTAGCAATAACCCGTTACCTAACCCTAGCCCTAACCCTATCCCGAACTCTAAACCTAGCCCTAACCCTAGCCAAAAACGAAACCCTAACCCTAGCCGTACCCCTCACCCTAGACTTAACCCTAACCTTAACCCTAGCGTAACCCCAAATTTATCCCTAACCCTAGCCCTAACACTAAAACCCCAAGCCCCAACCATAGCCCTAAACCTAGGAACCCCCAACCCTAACCCTTTGCCCTAGCTTAACCCTAACCCTAAACCTAGCACTAACCCTAGCCCTAAACCTATCCCTAACCACAGCCCTAACCCTAGCCCTAACCCTATCCCCCTTTGGGCCCCAACCCTTTGCCCTAACCATAACCCTAGCCCTACCCTAACCCTAACCCAAGCCCAAAACGTAGCCCTAACCCTAATCCTAACCAGAGCCCTAACCCTAGCCCTAACCCTACCCGTCAGCCTAGCCTTAAATTTAACCCTAACCCAAAGCCGTAAACAACCACAAAACCTAGCCCTAACCCTAAACCTTGGCCCCCAAATTAGCCCTAACCCTAACCCTAACCCTAGCACTAACCCTAACCCTTACCCAAACCCAGCCCTAATCCTAACCCCAAACCCTGACCATTGCCCTAAACCTAGACCTTTCCCCTAGCCCTAACTGTAGCCCCCACCTTTAACCCTAACCCAAAACCTAGTACTAACCCAAGCCCTTAACTTAGCCTAACCCTAAAACTAACCATAACCCTAGCCCAACCCTAACCCTAACCCAAGCCCACAACATAGCCCAAACCCTAACCCTAACCAGATCCCTAACCCTAGCCCTAAACCTAGCCTTAAAACCCCAACCCCAGCCCCAAACCCCAAAACCCCAGACCTAGCCTTAACCCTAACCCAGCCCTAAAAGTGACAAAAGCTAAACCCCAACCCAGCCCCAACCATGAAACTAACCCTAAACCCAGCCCCAACCTGAACCCAACACTAACCCTAACCCTTTAAACCCCAGCCCCAATAACCCCAAAAATAACCCTAGCCCTAGCCCTGTCCTAACCCTAACCCTAGCATCCCTTACCCTAACCCTAACCCTATCCCCATCCCTAAATCTTTAAAACCCAGCCCTATCCCTAGCCCAAAACCTTAAAACTAACCCTAACCCCCCAGCCCCAAACCCCAGCCCCCTCCCTAATGCCAAAATTAAATCTTAAAACCAAACCCTAGTTAAGCCCACCATACCCTAGAAATTATCCTAACCCAAACCCTAACCCTAACCCTAACCCTAGCCCTAACCCTAGCACTAACCCTAGCCCCAACCCCCAAAACCCTAGCCCTAACCGGGTGGGAGGGAACCCGGGGGAACCCTAGCCCCAACCCTAATCCTAGACCTAAACCTAGCCCTAACCCCAGCCCTAACCTTGGGCCCCCAAACCCCAGCCCTAACCCTAGCCTTAACCCTAACCCTAACACTAACTAGACGTACACCTAGCCTTAACCCAAGTCCGAAAAAATAAAACCGAACCCCAGCCTAATCCCTCCCTTCCCAACCTTAACCGTAGCCCCAAACCTAGCCCTTACCCTAGTCTTTAAACCCCTTTTCCTAGCCCTAACTTTAACCCTAGCCCTAACCCTAATCCTAACCAACCCCCAACCCTAGCCCTTAGCTTATCCTTAATCCTAACCCTAGCCCTAACTGTAACCCTAGCTCTAGCCCTAACCCGAACCCTAGCCCTAACCCAGCAATACAGATAGAAAATAAAAAGCCCTAACTATAACACTAACCCTAAACCCAGCCCAACCTGGACCCAAAACCCCAAACCCAACCCGGACCCTAAACCCCAACCCTAGCCCTAAGCCTAGCACTAACCCTAGCCCTAACCCTAGATTTAACCCCAGGTCCCCAACACTAGCCCTAACCCTTTCCCTTTGGGCCCAACCCAACCCCGGGTTTGCCCTAGCCTTAATCCTAACCCCAAGCCCTAAACCACCCCAAAACCTAGCCCTAAACCTAGCCCTAACCCTAACCCCAAGGCCTAAACCTAGCCCTAAAAATAGCACTAACCCTAGCCCTACCCTAGCCCTAACCCTAGCCCTAGCCCTACCCTAACCCAATCAAGAACCCTAGCCCTAGCAATAACCCCAAAACTAAACCTAGCCCTAACCCAAAACCTTTTCGCTACCCCAGCCTTAACCGCGATCCTAACCCTAGCCCTAAACCTAACCCAAACCTTTAAATTTAAACCCACACCAACCCTAACACTAACCATAACCCCATCCTTAGCCGTAAAAACTAGACCTAACCTAAACCCAAGCCCTAAATTTAGGCCTAAAAACGAAAACCCAAACCTAACCCGAGCAATAGCCCTAACCTCAGCCCTAACCCTAACCCTAACCCTAGCCCCAAGCCCAACCATAACCCTAGCCCTAAATCTAGTCCTAACCCACACCCTAACCCTAATCCTATTCCTAGCACTAACCCTAGAACTAACCCTAGCCCTAACCTTTGCCCTTTAAACCCCAGATTTCACCATAGCCCTACCCTAAAACTAGCCCTAACCGGAGCCCTAATTCTAACCCTAAACCTAACCCTTCCCCTAAGCCTAACCCTAACCTTAATCCTAACCCTAAGCCCTAAACCTACCCCAAAACCTAGCACTAACCCTTTCCCCCAAACCCCAACCCCAAGCCCGAAACCAGCCCCCCCCCCCTAGCACTTTACCGGAGCCCCACCCTAGCCCTAACCCTAGCCCTAGCCCTACCCTAACCCAATCAAGAACCCTAGCCCTAGCACTAACCCCAAAACTAACCCTTTGCCCTAACCCTAAAACCCATCGCTAGCCCTGCCTTAACCGCGATCCTAACCCTAGCCCTAAACCTAACCCTAACACTAACTAGACCTACACCTACCCTAACACTAACCATAACCCTAACCCTAGCCCTAAATCTAAAATCTAACCAAAAACCCCAGCCCTAAACTTTTGGGCCCAACCCTAACCCTAGCCCTAACCCTAATCCTAAAACCTAAACCTGGGCCCTTTCCCCCCAACCCCAGCCTTAACCCTAGCCCTAACCCAAACCTTTAAACCCCAACCCTAACACTAACGACCACACCTAGCCTTAACCCAAGTCCTAAACCTAATCCTAAATTTTAAACCCCCGCCCTAACCCTAACCCTAACCCAGCCCTATCCCTAGCCCCCAACCCCACCCAACCCCAAACCCCTAAACCCCAACCCTAAAATAGCCCTAACCCTAACCCAAGACATAACCCTACCCTCGCACTAAACCCCTTTCCCTAACACTAGGAAAGCCCCCACCCCCAAACCAAACCCTAACACTAACCTTAACCAAACGCTTACGGAATAACCCTTACCCTAACCCTAGCCCTAACCCAAAACCCCCAAATCCTAACTCTAACCCTATCCCTAACCCTAAACCTTACCCCAAACCCCAACCCTAACCCTGGAGATAGCCCTAACGCTAACCCTAGCGATAACCCTAGCCCTAAACCCCAAATCAAGCCCTACCTTGAATCCTAACCCTTTGCCCAAGCCCTAACCCTAGCCCCATGGCCTGAACCTAGCCTTAAACCCAGACCTACACCTAGACCTAATGCTAGCCCTAAAATTAACCAAACCCAGACCAGCCCTAAACCTAGCCCTAACCCCGGCCTTAACCCTAGCCCTTCCCCTACCCCACACCCTAACCCTCACCCTAGCCCTAACCCCCAGATTTAACCCCCAACCCAAACTAACCCTAGCCCAACCCTAGCCCTAACCCTAGCCCTAGCCCTTTGCCCTTAACCAAACCCTAGCCCCAATCCAAACCCCAAACCCTAACCATAGCCCTCCCAGCCTACCCCTAGTCCTTTAAACCCCAGCCCCAAACCCCTAACCCTAACCTAAACCTAGCCCTAAACCTATCCCTAACCACAGCCCTAAACCAAGTCCTAACCCTGGTCCTAAAATTTGGGCCTAGCCCTAACCCTAACCATAACTTTAGCCCTAACCCTAACCCTAACCCAAGCCCAAAACCCTAACCCAACCCTAACCAGAGCCCTAACCCTAGCCCTAAAAAATTTGCCTCCCCAAACCTTAACCCTAACCGTAAGCCCTAAACCTACCCCAAAAATTAGCCCTAACCCTAAAACCCAACCTTAATTTTGCCCTAACCCTAACACTAACCCTAGCACTAACCCTAAACCTAACCCGTACCCAAACCCTAGCCCTAATCCTAACCCCAAACCCTTAAACCCTAGCCCTAAACCTTGACCTACCCCTAGCCCTTACCCTAGCCCCCTCTAACCCTAACCCTAAAACTAGCCCTAACCCTAGACCTAACTTACCTCTAACCCTAGCCCTTACCATAACCCTTGCCCTACCCTAACCCTAATCCAAGCACAAAACATAGCCCTAACCCTAACCCTAACCAAAAAACCCTAGGTTTAGGGTTGGGTTAAAGTAGGTGTACGTCTAGTTAGTGTTAGGGCTAGGGTGAAAGGGGGGCCCTTACCCTTACCCTATCCCTAGCCCTAACTCTAAACCTAGCCCTAACGCTAGCCGAAATCCTAACCCTAACCCTAACTCTAACCCTAGTCCTAACCCTAGCCCAGTCCCCCAAGCTAAAATTTTTAGCCCGAAACCTAGCCCTAAATCCAACCATAACCCTATCCCTAAAATAGTACTAACCCAAAACCCTAACCCAAACCGTAACCCTAACCCTAACCTGAACCCAAACCCTAACCCTAACCCTTACCCTAACCGTAGCCCTAGCCCTAACCGTAACCCTAACCTCAGCCATAACCCTATCCTTAACCCTAGTCCAAACTGAGCCCTAACCCATGCCCGAACCATAGGCCTGGCCCAACCCCAACCCTAACCCAAGCCCAAAATTAGCCCTAACCCTAACCCTAACCAGAGCCCTAACCCTAGCACTAACCCTAGCCTTAATCCTAACCCTAGCTGAAACTGTAACCCTAGCCCTAGGCCTAATCCTATCCCTAGCCCTAACCCTAGCAATACAGCTAGCCCTAATCCTAGCCCTAACCATAACACTAACCTTAACCCAAACCTAACCTGAACCTAAACCCTAACCCTAACGCTAGCCCTAACCCTAACCCTAGTAATAACCCGTTACCTAACCCTAGCCCTAACCCTATCCCGAACTCTAAACCTAGCCCTAACCCTAGCCAAAATCGTAACCCTAACCCTAGCCCTACCCCTCACCCTAGCCCTAACCCAAGCCTTAACCCTAGCCCTCACCCTAACTTTGTCCCTAACCCTAGCTATAACACTAACCATAACCCTAACACTACCCCTAACCCTGGTGCTAACCCGAGCCTTGACCCTATCCCTAAACCTAACCTTAGCCCGAAACTTAGTTATAATCCCAAACGTAAACCCTACCCCTTAATCTAGACCTAACCAAAACCCTAGCCCTAAACTTAGACCTAACCCTAACCCTAGCCCTAAACCTAACCCTAGCCTTAACCCTAGCCCTCACCCTAACTTTAGCCCTAACCCTGGCCCTAACACTAACCATAACCCTAACCCTAGCCCTAATCCTGGTGCTAACCCTAGCCTTGACCCTATCCCTAAACCAAACCCTAGCCCGAAACTTAGTTATAATCCCAAACGTAACCCTAGCCCTTCATCTAGACCTAACCAAAACCCTAGCCCTAAACTTAGGCCTAACCCTAACCCTAGCCCTAACCCTAATCCTAGACCTAAACCTAGCCCTAACCCAAGCCCTAACCCTAGCCTTAACCCTAGCCCTAACCCGAGCCTTAACCCTAACCCTAACACTAACTAGACGTACACCTAGCCTTAACCCAAGTCCTAAACCTAATCCTAAACCTAACCCCAGCCCTAACCCTAGCCCTAACCCAGCCGTATCCCTAGCCCCAACCCTACCCTAACCCTAACGCTAAACCTAACTCTAGAACTAGCCCTAACCCTAACCCAAGACATAACCCTACACTTGCACTATCCCTTACCCTAACACTAGCAATAGTCCTACCCCCAAACCAAACCCTAACACTAACTTTAGCCGTATCCCTTACGCTAACCCTATCCCTTACCCTAACCCTAGCCCTAACCCAAACACCCAACTCCTAACTCTAACCCTATCCCTAACCCTAACACTGACCCTAACCCTAACCCTAACCCTGGAGATAGCCCTAACGCTAACCCTAGCCATAACCCTAGCCCTAACCCTAACTCAAGCCCGAGCTTGAATCCTAACCCTAGCCCTAGCCCTAACCCTAGCCGCCATGCCCTAAACCTAGCCCTAAACCCAGCCCTACACCTAGCCCAACGCTAGCCCTAGTCTAACCTAATCCTAGATCTAGACCCTAAACCTAGCCCTAACCCAAACCCTAACCCTAGCACTAACCCTTACCCTAACCCTATCCCTAGCCCTAACTCTAAACCTAGCCCTAACGCTAGCCGAAATCCTAACCCTAACCCTAACCCTAACCCTAGCCCTACCCCTCACCCTAACCCTAACCCAAGCCTTAACCCTAACCTTAACCCTAGCCCTAACACTAACCATAACCCTTAACCCTACCCTAACCCAGGTGCTAACCCGAGCTTTGACCCTATCCCTAAACCTAACCTTAGCCCGAAAATTAGTTATAATCCCAAACGTACCCCTACCCCTTAATCTAGACCTAACCAAAACCCTAGCCCTAAACTTAGGCCTAACCCTAACCCTAGCCCTAAACCTAACCCTAGCCTTAACCCTAGCCCTCACCCTAACTTTAGCCCTAACCCTAGCCCTAACACTAACCATAACCCTAACCCTAGCCCTAATCCTGGTGGTAACCCTAGCCTTGACCCTATCCCTAAACCAAACCCTAGCCCGAAACTTAGTTATAATCCCAAACGTAACCCTAGCCCTTGATTTAGACCTAACCAAAATCCTAGCCCTAAACTTAGGCCTAACCCTAACCCTAGCCCTAAAACTAACCCTAGCCTTAACCCTAGCCCTAACCCGAATTTAGCCCTAACCCTAGCCCTAACACTAACCATAACCCTAACCCTAGCCCTAACCCTAGTGCTAACCCTAGCCTAGACCCTAACCCTAACCCTAGCCCGAACCTTAGTTCTAATACCAACCGTAACCCTAGCCATAAAACTAGACCTAACCTTAGCCTTAGCCCTAGCTCTAACATTAACCCTAACCCTAACCTAGCCCTAACCATAGCGCTAAACCTAACCCTAATCCTAGCCATACATCTAGCCCTAAACCTATCTCTAAACCTGGCCCTAACCCCAGCTCTAAACCTAGCCCTAACCCCAACCCTAACCTTATCCTAACCCTAACCCTAGTCCTAACCCTAACCCTGGCCCTAACCCTGACCCTATCCCTAGAGCTAGCCCTAACCCTAACCCTAGACCTAACCCTAGCCCTAACCCTAACTCTAGCCCTAGCTTGAACCCTAACCCTAGCCCTGGCCCTAACCCTAGCCCCAAGCCCTAAACCTAGCCCTAAACCCAGCCCTACCCCTAGCCCTAACGCTAGCCCTATCTCTAACCGTAACCTTAGACCTAGCCCTAAACCTAGCCCTAACCCCGCCTTAACCCTAGCCCTTCCCCTATCCCTCACCCTATCCCTCACCCTAGCCCTAAGCCTAGATTTAACCCTGACCCTAACCTAACCCTAGCCCTAGACCTAACCCTTATCCAAACCCTAGCCCTAATCCTAACCACAAGTCCCAACCATAGCCCTAAACCTAGACCTACCCCTAGCCCTAACCCTAGCCCTAGCTCTAACCCTAACCCTAACCCTAGCACTAACCATAACCCTAGCCCTACCCTAACCCTAACCCAAGCCCAAAACGTAGCCCTAACCCTAATCCTAACCAGAGCCCTAACCCTAGCCCTAACCCTACCCGTCAGCCTAGCCTTAAATTTAACCCTAACCCAAAGCCGTAAACCTACCCCAAAACGTAGACCTAACCCTAACCCTAACCCTAGCACTAACCCTAACCCTTACCCAATTCCTAGCCCTAATCATAACCCCAAACCCTAACCATTGCCCTAAACCTAGACCTACCCCTAGCCCTAACCGTAGCCCTACCTCTAACCCTAACCCAAAACCTAGTACTAACCCTAGCCCTTAACTTAACCCTAACCCTAGCACTAACCATAACCCTAGCCCTACCCTAACCCTAACCCAAGCCCACAACATAGCCCTAACCCTAACCCTAACCAGAGCCCTAACCCTAGCCCTAAACCTAGCCTTAATCCTAACCCTAGCCCTAACTGTAACCCTAGTCCAAGCCTTAACCCTAACCCTAGCCCTAACCTGAGCAATATAGCTAGTCCTAATCCTAGCCCCAACCTGAACCCAAACACTAACCCTAACCCTAACCCTAGCCCTAGCCCTAACCCTAAACCCTAGCACTAACCCTTACCCTAACCCTAACCCTATCCCTATCCCTAACTCTAAACCTAGCCCTATCCCTAGCCGAAATCCTAACACTAACCCTGACCCTAGTCCTAACCCTAGACCACTCCCTAATGCCAAAATTAAATCTAGACCGAGACCTAGCCCTAAGCCCGACCATACCCCTAGCCCTAAATCTAGTCCTAATCCAAACCCTAACCCTAACCCTAGCCCTAACCCTAGCACTAACCCTAGCCCTAACCCTATATTTAACCCTAGCCCTAACCGTAGCCCTAACCTTAACCCTTGCCCTAACCCTACCCTAACCCTAATCCTAGACCTAAACCTAGCCCTAACCCCAGCCCTAACCTTAGCCTAAAACCTAACCCTAACACTAACTAGACGTACACCTAGCCTTAACCCAAGTCTGAAATCTAGTCCTAACCCTAACCCCAGCCTAATCCTAGTCCTTACCCTAACCTTAACCGTAGCCCCAAGCCTAGCCCTAACCCTAGTCTTAACCCTTATCGTAGACCTAAATTTAACCCTAGCCCTAACCCTAATCCTAACCAGACCCCTAACCCTATCCCTAACCCTAGCCTTAATCCTACCCCTAGCCCTAACTGTAACCCTAGCTCTAGCCCTAACCCTAACCCTAGCCCTAACCCTAGCAATGCAGCTAGACCTAATCCTAGCCCTAACTATAACACTAACCCTAAACCCAGCCGTAACCTGAACCGAAACCCGACTCTAACCCGGACCCTAACCCTAACCCTAGCCCTAACCCTAGCACTGCACCCTAGCCCTAACCCTAGATTAACCCTAGCCCTACCCTAACACTAGCCCTAACCAACCCCTAACCCTTTCCCTAAGCCTAACCCTACCCCTAAGCCTAGCCCTAACCTTAATCCTAACCCTAAGCCGTAAACCTACCCCAAAACCTAGCCCTAAACCTAGCTCTAACCCTAACCCAAGACATAACCCTACGCTAGCACTAACCCTTACCCTAACACTAGCAATAGCCCTACCCCCAAACCTAACCCTAACACTAACCCTAGCCGTATCCCTTACGCTAACCCTATCCCTTATCCTAACCCTAGCCCTAACCCAAACCCCAACTCCTAACTCTAACCCTATCCCTAACCCTAACCCTGACCCTAACCTTAACCCTAACCCTGGAGCTAGCCCTAACCCTAACCTAGCCCTAACCCTGGCCGTTACCCTAACTCAAGCCCTAGCTTCAACCCTAACCCTAGCCCTAACCCTAGCCCCAAGCCCTAACCCTAGCCCTAAACCCAGCCTACCCTAGCCCTAACGCTAGCCCTAGCTCTAACCTCAATAGACCTAGCCCTAAACCTAGCCCTAACCCTCCGCCTTAACACTAGCCCTTCCCCTACCCCTCACCCTAGCCCTCACCCTAGCCCTAACCCTAGATTAACCCTAAACCTAAACTAACCCTAGCCCAACCCTAGCCCTAACCCTGCCCTAGCCCTTAACCAAACCCTAGCCCTAATCCAAACCCCAAGCCCTAACTTTAGCCCTAAACCTAGACCTACCCCTAGCCCTAACCCTAGCCCTACCTCTAACCCTAACCTAAACCTAGCCCGAAACCTATCCCTAACCACAGCCCTAAACCAAGCCCTAACCCTGGTCCTCAAACTTGGCCCTAACCCTAGCCCTAACCTAACCCTAGCCCTACCCTAACCCTAACCCAAGCCCTAAATGAAGCCCTAACCCTAACCCTGACCAGAGCCCTAACCCTAGCCCTAAACCTACCCATCAGCCTCGCCCAAACTTAACCCTAACCGAAGCCCTAACCTACCCGAAAACTTAGCCCTAACCCTAAACCTAGCCTTAACCGTAGCCCTAACCCTAACACTAACCCTAGCACTAACCCTAAACCTAACCCGTACCCAAACCCTAGCCCAATCCTAACCCCAAGCTCTAACCATAGCCCTAAACCTTTACCTACCCCTAGCCCTGACCCTAGCCCTACCTCAAACCCTAGCCCTTAACTTAGCTCAACCCTAGCCCTTACCATAACCCTAGCCCTACCCTAACCTAATCCAAGCACAAAACATAGCCCTAACCCTAACCCTAACCCTAACCGTAGCCTTAATCCTAACCTAGCCCTAACCCTGCAGATAGCCCTAACGCTAACCCTAGCCATAACCCTAGCCCTAACCCTAACTCAAGCCCCAATTTAGGTCTAGGGGGAGGTCTAGGTTTAGGGCTATGGTTAGGGCTTGGGGTTTGGATTAGGGCTAGGGTTTGGTTAATGGCTAGGGCTAGGGTTAGGGCTAGGGTTAGTTTAGGGTTAGGGTTAAATCTAGGGTTAGGGCTAGGGTGAGGGCTAGGGTGAGGGGTAGGGGAAGGGCTAGGGTTAAGGCGGGGTTTAGGGCTAGGTTTAGGGCTAGGTCTAGGGTTACGGTTAGAGCTAGGGCTAGCGTTAGGGCTAGGGGTAGGGCTGGGTTTAGGGCTAGGTTTAGGGCTTGGGGCTTGAGTTAGGGTTAGGGCTAGGGTTATGGCTAGGGTTAGCGTTAGGGCTATCTGCAGGGTTAGGGCTAGGGTTAGGATTAAGGCTACGGTTAGGGTTAGGGTTAGGGTTAGGGCTATGTTTTGTGCTTGGATTAGGGTTAGGGTAGGGCTAGGGTTATGGTAAGTGCTAGGGTTAGAGCTAAGTTAAGGGCTAGGGTTAGAGGTAGGGCTAGGGTCAGGGCTAGGGGTAGGTCAAGGTTTAGGGCTATGGTTAGGCCTTGGGGTTAGGATTAGGGCTAGGTTTTGGGTACGGGTTAGGTTTAGGGTTAGTGCTAGGGTTAGTGTTAGGGTTAGGCTACGGTTAAGGCTAGGTTTAGGGTTAGGTCTAAGTTTTGGAGGTTTAGGGCTTACGGTTAAAGGGGTTTAAAGGGTTTTGGGGAGGTGATGGGTAGGTTTTTGGGGGTAGGGGGTTTGGGGGGTTGGTTAGGGTTAGGGTTAGGGTAAAATTTAGGGGTTGGGTTAGGGTTAAAGGGGAGGGTAAAGGGGTTTTGGTTAGGGGGTAGGGTTAGGGCCAAGTTTAGGACCAGGGTTAGGGTTGGGCTTAGGGCTTTGGTTAGGAAGGTTTAGGGCTAGGTTTAGGTTAGGGTTAGAAAAGGAGGGCTACGGTTAGGGGTAGGGGTAGGTCTAGGTTTAAGGGGGTATGGGGGAGGGCTTGGGGGGTTTTGGGTTAGGACTAGGGTTTGAAGGGCTAGGGTTAGGGCTAGGGGGAAAGGGGGGGGGGGTTAGTTTAGGGTTAGGGTTAAATCTAGGGTTAGGGCTAGGGTGAGGGCTAGGGTGAGGGGGAGGGGGAAGGGGTAGGGTTAAGGCGGGGGGTTTGGGTTAGGTTTAGGGCTAGGTCTAGGGTTACGGGACGATTTAGGGCTAGCGTTTTGGGCTAGGGGTAGGGCTGGGTTTAGGGCTAGGTTTAGGGTTTGGGGCAGGGTTAGGAAATAGGGGTAGGGTTAGGATTCAAGCTAGGGCTTGAGTTAGGGTTAGGGCTAGGGTTAGGGCTTGGGGGGTAGGGTTAGGGCTAAAGGGGTTTGGGTTGAAGCTAGGGCTTGAGTTAGGGTAACGGCTAGGGTTAGGGCTAGGGTTAGGGTTAGGGGGTAGCTCCAGGGTTAAAGGGGTTAGGGGGTTTGGGTCAGGGTCAGGGTTAGGGTTAGGGTTAGAGTTAGGAGTTGGGGTTTGGGTTAGGGCTAGGGTTAGGGTAAGGGATAGGGTTAGCGTAAGGGATACAGCTAGGGTTAGTGTTAGGGTTAGGTTTGGGGGTAGGGCTATTGCTAGTGTTAGGGTAAGGGTTAGTGCTAGGGTAGGGTTATGTCTGGGCTTAGGGTTAGGGTAGTTTTAGAGTTAGGGTTAGGGTTAGGGTAAGGGTAGGGTTGGGGCTAGGGATAGGGGGGTGGGTTAGGGCTAGGGTTATGGCTGGGGATAGGTTTAGGATTAGGTTTAGGACTTGGGTTAAGGCTAGGTGTACGCTAGTTAGGGGTTAAAGGGGTTTGGGTTAAGGCTCGGGTTAGGGCTAGGGGGTTTAAAGGGTAAAGGGTTAGGGTTGGGGGTTTGGGGGGTAAGGGTTTTTGGGTTTAGGGTTAGAAAGGAAAGGGAGGGAGGGGTTAGGCCCAATTTAAAGGCTAGGGTTTTGGGGGGAGATCTAGATTTTTGGGCTAGGGTTAGGGTTATGGTTAGGGGTTTTGGGGAAAGGGGTAGGTCTAGTTAGTGTTAGGGTTAGGTTTAGGGCTAAAGGGGTTTGGATTGCGGTTAAAGGGTAGGGCTAGCGATAGGTTTAGGGTTAAAGGGGTAGGGTTAGTTTTGGGGTTAGTGCTAGGGCTAGGGTTTTTTATTGGGTTAGGGTAGGGCTAGGGCTTCGGTTAGGGCTAGGGTGGGGGGACAGTCAGTGCTAAAATGTAGGGCTAGGTTTGGGCTTGGGGTTAGGGTTAGGGCTAGGGGGTTTGTGCTAAAGGGTTTTGGGGGAGGTTTAGGGCTTTAAAGGGTTTGGATTAAGGTTTAGGGTTAGGCTTAGGGGTAGGGTTAGGCTTAGGGTTAGAATTAGGGGAAAGGTTAAGGGGTAGTGTTAGGGTAGTGCTAGGGTGAAATCTAGGGTTAGGGCTAGGGTTAGGGTTAGGGGGAATTTTAGCTTAGGGCTAGGGTTTAGGGGTTTGGGGTTAAAATTTTGGGGTTTGGACTAGATTTAGGGCTAGGGTTATGGTTGGGCTTGGGGGGTAGGGTTAGGGCTTTAAAGGGGCAGGGCTGAGGTTAGGGCTATTGCTCCCGGTTAGGTTTAGGTTTCGGGTTAGGCCTAATTTAGGGCTAGGGTTTAGGTTAGGTTAGATTTACGGCTAAGGTTAGGGTTATGGGTTTGTGTTAGGGTTGGGGTAGGTTAAATTAGTGTTAAATGTTAAAGGTTTTAGGGCTAGGGTTAGGATCGCGGTTAAGGCTGGGGGAGCGATAGGTTTCGGGTTAGGGCTAGGTTTAGTTTTGGGGTTAGTGCTAGGGCTAGGGTTCTTGATTGGGTTAGGGAGGGGAGGGCTAGGGTTAGGGCTAGGGGGAGGGCTAGGGTTAGTGCTAGGTGTAGGGCTAGGTTTAGGGCTTGGGGTTAGAGTTAGGGCTAGGTTTAGGGCTAGGTTTTGGGGGGTTTAGGGCTTAGGGTTAGGATTAAAAGGGTAGGGCTAGGCTTAGGGGTAATTAGGCTTAGGGAAATGGTTAAAAGGGGTTCGGTTAGGGTAGGGCTAGGGTTAAATCTAGGGTTAGGGGAGGGGGTTTGTGCTAGGGTTAGGGCTAGGGTTACGGTTAGGGTCCGGGTTAGAGTTCGGGTTTGGGGGAAAGGGTTTTTGGGTTTGGGGTTTTTGGGTTGTGGGCAGTTAGGGCTAGGATTAGGTCTAGCGGGGGGTTTGGGGGTTTGGGCTAGGGTTAGGGTTAGGGCTAGAGCTAGGGTTAAAAATTAGGGCTAGGGTTAGGATTAAAAGGGTAGGGAAGGGCTAGGGTTAGGGGTCTGGTTACTATTAGGGGGTTTGGGGTAGGGTTAAAATTAGGGCTAGGATAAAGGGAAGACTAGGGTTAGGGGGTAGGCTTAGGGTAGGTTAAAAGGGTTTGGGGAAGGATAGGATTAGGCTGGGGTTAAAGGGGTTTGGATTAGGTTTTGGGCTTGGGGTTAAAGGGTAGGTGTACATCTAGTTAGTGTTAGGGTTAGGGTTAAGGCTAGGGTTAGGGCTAGGGTTAAGGGGGGGGGGTTTTGGGGTTTGGGTTTGGTTTTTTGGGTTAGGATTAGGGTTAGGGCTAAAGGGGTTTGGGCCAGGGTTAAGGTTAAAGGGGTACGGTTAAGGGGGGGGAAAATATAGGGTTAGGGGAGGGTTAGTGCTAGGGTTAGGGGTTTTGGGTTAGGGTTAGGGTTAGGGTTTGGGGTTTAGGATAGATTTAGTGCTAGGGGTATGGTCGGGCTTAGGGCTAGGGTTCGGCTCAAAATTTAATTTTGGCATTAGGGAGTGGGCTAGGGTTAGGAAAGGGGTTTGGGTTAGGGTTAGTGTTAGGATTTCGGGTAGGGATAGGGTAGGTTTAGAGTTAGGGATAGGGGGTAGGGATAGGGTTAGGGTAAGGGTTGGTGCTAGGGTTAGGGTTAGGGGAGTGCTAGGGTTAGGGTTAGGGCTAGGGTTAAGGGTTTGGGTTAGTGTTTGGGTTCAAAGGGTTGGGGGTGGGTTTAGGGTTAGTTTCATGGTTAGGGCTAGGATTAGGGCTAGCTATATTGCTCAGGTTAGGGCTAGGGGTTAGGGTTAAGGCTAGGGCTTAAAAATTTTATTAAAGGGGTAGGGTTAAAGGGTTAAGGCTAGGTTTAGGGCTAGGGTTAGGGCCCCTGGTTAGGGTTAGGGTTAGGGCTATGTTGTCGGCTTGGGGGTTTGGGTTAGGGTAGGGGTAGGGTTATGGTTAGTGTAGGGTTAGGGCTAAATTAACGGCTAGGGTTAGTACTAGGTTTTGGGTTAGGGTTAAAGGTAGGGCTACTGTTAGGGCTAGGGGTAGGTCTAGGTTTAGGGCAATGGTTAGGGCTTGGGCTTAGGATTAGGGGTAGGGTTTGGGTAAGGGTTAGGGTTAGTGCTAGGGTTAGGGTTAGGGTTAGGGTACCCGGGTTTGGGCCCAAAATTTTCGGGGGTTTGGGTTAAGGGGGAAATTTTAAGGGGGGGGGGCTACGGGTAGGGTTAGGGCTAGGGTTAGGGCTCTGGTTAGGAAGGGTTAAAGGGGGGGCCCGCGTTTTTGGGTTGGGAAAGGGGTTTGGGTAGGGCTAGGGTTATGGTTAGGTGCTAGGGTTAGGGTTAGAGCTAGGGATAGGGTTAGGGGCAAGGGGGAGGTTAGGATTAGGGCTATGGTTTGGGGCTTGTGGTTAGGATTAGGGCTAGGGTTTGGAAAGGGTTAGGGCTAGGGCTAGGGTTAGGTTAGGGTCAGGGTTAAATCTAGGTTTAGGGCTAGGGTGAGGGAAGGGTGAGGGATAGGGAAGGGTAAAGGTTTTAGGGCTATGGTTGGGGCTTGTGGTTAGGATTAGGGCTACGGTTTGGAAAAGGGTTAGAGATAGGGGAGGGTTAGGTTAGGGTTAGGGTTAAATTAAAGGGTTTGGGCCAGGGTGAGGGATAAAGGGGGAGGGATAGGGGGAAAGGGGTAGGGTTAAATTGGGGGGGTTTGGGGCAGGTTTAGGGCTAGGTCTAGGGTTTTGGGGTTTGGGGGATAAGGGCTAGCGTTAGGGGTAGGGGTAGGGCTGGGTTTAGGTCTAGGTTTAGGGCTTGGGGCTAGGGTTAGGGCCAGGGCTAAAGGGGTTTGGGTTCAAGGAGGGGGTAGAGTTAAAGGGGCTTTGGGCTAGGGTTAGGTCTAGGGTTAGGGTTTGGGAGTCCAAAGGGGTTTGGGTTAGGGTTAGGGCCAAAGGGGTTTGGGTTAGGATAGGGTTAGGGCTAGGGTTAGGGTTAGGGGAAGGTTAGGGCTGGGGTTAGGGTGAAGGGTTTAGCGCTGGGGGTTTGGGCCAGGTGGGAAAGGTTTAGGGCTAGATGTATGGCTAGGATTAAAGGGGTTAGGTTTAGCGTATGGTTAGGGTAGGTTAGGGTTAGGGTTAAAAGTTAGGGGCTAGGGCTAAGGCTAAGGTTAGGCTAGTTTTATGGGCCAAAGGGGTTTCGGTTGGGATTAGAACTTAAAGGGTTTGGGCTAGGGTCAGGGTTAGGGTTAGGGTCTAGGCTAGGGTTAGCACTAGGGTTAGGGCTAGGGTTAGGGTTATGGTTAGTGTTAGGGCTAGGGTTAGGGTAATTCGGGTTTAAAGGGGTAGGGTTAAAGGCTAGGGGGGGAAAAATTTTGGGCTAGGGTTAGGGTTAGGCCTAAGTTTAGGGCTAGGATTTTGGTTAGGTCTAAAATCAAGGGCTAGGGTTACGTTTGGGATTATAAAACTAAATTTTGGGGTAAGGGGTTTTGGGTTTTGGGATAGGGTCAAAAGGGTAAAGGGGTTTGCACCAGGATTAGGGCTAGGATTTTGGGTTTTTGGTTAGTGTTAGGGCTAGGGTTAGGGTAAAAATTAAGGGGGAGGGCTAGGGTTTTAAAGGGTAGGGTTAGGTTTAGGGCTAGGGTTAGGGTTAGGCCCGGGGAGGGGTAGGGTTTTGATTTAGGTTTTAAATTAAGGGGTAGGGGGAAAGTTTGGGATTATAATTAATTTTGGGGGTAAAGGTTAGGTTTAGGGATAGGGTCAAGGCTCCCGGGGTTTGCACCAGGGTTAGGGGTAGGGTTAGGGGGTTTTGGTTAGTGTTAGGGCTAGGGTTAAAAAAAGGGTTAAGGCTTCGGGTTTGGGTTAGGGTGAGGGGTAGGTCTAGGGTTTGGGGTTTGGGGTTTTGGTTAGGAGGCTTGGGGAAAGGTTAGGTTAGGGGGAGGGCTAGGATTAGGGCTAGCTGTATTGCTAAGGGTTTGGGAGGGTTAGGATTAGTCCTAGGGCTATGGTAAAATTTCGGCTAGGGTTAGGATTAAAAGGGTAGAGTTAGGGGGGTAGGGTTAGGGCTCTGGTTAGGGCTAGGGTTAGGGCTACGTTTTTGGGTTGGGTTAGGGTTAGGGTAGGGTTAGGGTTTTGGTTCGGGCATGGGGTTTTTGGGGTCAGTTTAACTAGGGTTAGGGTTTTTGGGGGCAGGTTAGTGTTAGGGTTACGGTTTGGGTTAAGGTTTGGGTTAAAGGGTGATTTATGGGGGTATGGTTATCGTTGGACTTAGGGCTAGGTTTCGGGCTAGATTTAATTTTAGCATTAGGGATGGGCTAAAGGGGTTAAGGGGCCCAGGGTTAAAAGTTAGGGTTAGGGTTAGGATTTTGGCTAAACGTTAGGGCTAGGTTTAGAGTTAGGGATAGGGATAAGGGGGTTTGGGTAAGTGTTAGTGCTAGGGTTAGGGTTTGGGAAAAGGGGTAGGGTTAGGGGGTAAGGGAAGGGGGTTTTTTCAGGTTAACCCGGGTTTTTGGGGAAATGTTATGGTTAGGGCTAGGATTAGGGCTAGCTGTATTGCTAGGCTTAGGGCTAGGGTTAGGATTAGGCCTAGGGCTAGGGTTACAGTTACGGCTAGGGTTAGGATTAAGGCTAGGGTTAGGTTTGCCAGGGCTTCCCGGGTTTGGGTTAGGGTTAGGGCTACCTTTTGGGCTTGGGGGTTTGGGTTAGGGTAGGGCTAGGCTTATGGTTGGGGCTTGGGGGAGGGGTTTAGTTTTTTAGGGGCAAGGGTTAGGGCTAAAGGGGGATGGCTGAGGTTAAAGGGGTTTGGGGGTTTGGGCTAGGGGTTTGGAAAGTTTAAAAAAATAAAGTTTCAATTTGGGTTAGGATTAAGGCTAGGGTTAGGGTTCTGGTTAAATGTTAGGGCTATATTTTGTGCTTGGATTAAAGGGGTTTGGGTTAGGGGGTTTTGGTAAGGGGGTAGGGTTAGAGCTAAAGTTAAGGGCTAGGGTTTGGGGGAAATTTTTGGGTTAGGGTTTGGGAGGGGCCCAGGGTAGTGCTAGGGGTAGGTCAAGGTTTAGGGCTATGGTTAGGGCTTTTGGGGTTAGGGTTAGGAATGAAGGGCTAAGGGGGCAAAGGGGTTTGGGTTTTGGGGAAAGGAAAGGGAAATAAGGGGGGAGGGTTTGGGTTAAGGGGTTAAAGGAAATTTGGAATTTAGGAATGGAAGGAATGGAAAGGGACTTTGGCAGGAAGGGGGAGGGTTAGGGTTAGGGCTATCTCCAAAGGGGAGGGCAGGGTTAGTGTCAGGGTTAGGAGTTGGGGTTTGGGTTAGGGCTAAAAGGGTTAGGGTAAGGGATAGGGGTTAGCCAAAAAGGGGTACGGGGGGAGGGTTAGTGTTAGGGTTAAAGGGGGGGGTAGGGCTATTGCTAAATGTCTAGGGTAATGGTTAGTGCTAGGGTAGGGTTATGTTTGGGGTTAAAAGGTTTGGGGGAGTTTAGAAAAAGGGGAAGCGTTTGGGTTAGGGGGGGGGTTGGGGGGAAAGGGGTAGGGGGGGGGGTTAGGGCTAGGGTTAGGGGGGTTTGGGGGAGGTTTTGGGGTTAGGTTTAGGATTTGGGTTAAAGGCCCACGTGTACGTCTTGTTAGTGTTAGGGTTAGGGGTTTAAAGGTCGGGTTTAGGGGTAGGGAAAGGTAAAGGGTTTGGGGGTTTTTTTAGGGTAGGTTTAGGTCCAGGATTAGGGTTAGGGCTAGGGTGGGAGTTAGGATCGCGGTTAAGGCTAGGGCTAGCGGAAAAGGTTTAGGGTTAGGGTAGGGGAGTTTTGGGGTTAGTGCTAGGGTTCTTTATTTGGGTTTGGGAGGGCAAGGGCTAGGGTTAGGGCTAGGGTGGGGGCCCCACGGTAAAATGCCAGATGAGGGCTAGGTTTGGGGTAGGGGTTAAGGGGTTTGGGCTAGGGTTGGTGCTAGGTTTTTGGGGGTTTAAAGGGGTTAAGGTTAGGATTAAAGGTTTAAAGGGGTTTGGCTTAAGGGGGAGGGTTAGGCTTAGGGTTAGAATTGCGGCTACGGTTAGGGCTAGTGTTAGGGTAGGGCTAGGGTGAAATCTAGGGTTAGGGCTAGGGTTAGGGTTAGGGTTAGTTCTAGGGGGTTTGGGCTAGGGTTAGGGTTAGGGTTTAGGGTTTTTTTTAGGACTAGATTTAGGGCTAGGGTTATGGTTGGGCTTGGGCCTAGGGTTAGGGTTAGGGTTAGGGCGGGGTTAGGGGGAAATTTCTCGGGTTAGGTTTAGGGTTCGGGTTAGGCCTAAGTTAAGGGGAGGGGTTAAATTTAGGCTTTGATTTGCGGGAAGGTTAGGGGGGATGGTTAGTGTTAAAGGGGGGGTGTATGTCTAGTTAGTGTTAGGGTTAGGTTTAGGGCTTGGGGGTTAAAGGGTCGGGTTAAAGGGTGGGGAGCCAAAGGGTTTTGGGTT
>CAOLHI010006897.1:0-21954 GCA_948474755.1 Ctenosaura bakeri
CTGAGCTGCAAGACTCAAGAAGTCCAAAGTAGCAGGCGCCAGCAGAAAAGTGAAAGATCCATTGAAGAAGATATCGCACATGAGGTGCAAGCCTCTCTTTTGGAACTTTCTCCCCTGCTGTCCACATTGTCTTCCCCTGTTGCACCTTTGTCGCCTCTACATTCCAGCCAGCGTGTCAATTCCAGGCCTCAGAGTAGTAGCAACAACAAAAAACCTGGGCAGAATAGCTCCCCTCCTCAGGAGCTAGTGGCTGGAACATGTGATAACGAAACCCAGGACAGCGTGAGTGCTACTGTAGCTGTTACTGCCCAGCCTTCCACCCAGACATTTCCCTCGTCCTTATCATCCAAAACCAGTGCAATACAGCAGAAACCAACTGCCTACGTCCGGCCAATGGATGGTCAAGATCAGGCACCAGATGAGTCTCCAGAGCTCAAGCCCCTTCCCAAGGAATACCATGAACCATCCTATGGGAAAATAACCAGTTTGAAAGCGAATGCCAAGACCAACTTACCCAAACTGAAAATACCTGCTGAACCAATTGAGGTTGGTAAAATTGCTAATGTCTGGTTTGATTGTACTTTCGTAGTGCCCCCAGAAGCAATGGGGTTTGAAGGTTTGAATGTTAAGTATTTTGCATTTTATTGAGGGCTCTTTATTGCAACAACTGGAATGGGGTTGAGTGTATAGTATGACCATCCAGGTTGAATATGCTGGATGAAAGCTGGCTTTTAACAGAATGCTGTAGACTGAGAATCAGTTGCTACCCAGTGTGAGGGATGGACAATCACCCTTCCATTCAAAGTGAAAGGGCATTGAGGCTTCATTTGCTGCCCTTCCTCAGGACCTACAAATTTTCCTTGGGAAAGATGGAGGTAGCAGTTGGGAAGGGAGGTCCCTGGCAAGCGTCTTTTTCCATCAGGAATTGGAACTAGAAGTCCCAGAATTTCTGGTGGTCTGGAATTTGAGATAGAAGAGGAAGTTGATGGCCCTCCTCTGTTTGCGCAGTATGGCAGTGGGCACAGTCTGTTTTCCAGAATTTGAAAAGGCGGTCTCCTATACAAGCACCCTTATTCTGTGTGAATTAGGTACCCTATTATTCAAGATAGCCAAAAGTAGTCCTCCAGTTTCAGTTTTTTCTAGTAAACCTGTATGGATTTGTGTTTTGTGTAATTGACATTTGGTTGGTTGGTTGGTTGGTTTGATGTGCAGTGTTTGAAGGTTTTCTCTGTGGTGTGCTGAAGTGATAATCTCTGAATATTATGTTCATGCAGTTGTAGTTCTTCTGTATTAGTTAATCCAAATTCATTAAGAGTGGGCTGAGCACAAAGGATGGAAATTTTGGCCTGTATAATTTTTACCTTTAGCTCAGATATTTCTCTTCTTGTATATTTTACAAGTTTAAAAATGTAATTGTAAAATAATGAAGCAAACAAACAGCAGGGCAAACTACAAAATAGCAGCCAGAACAACAGAAGGAAGAGGCAGATAAACACAAACTGTGGTCAGTCCAAAATCCTGCCAAAACAAAAGTGTTTTCTCCATCAAGAAGAGGGTTGATTCAATCTGGAGCTAAAAAAACTCTCCCTGGTTTTACTGTCAAGATAATAGGCTAGAAATGATGTCAGTGCCTAGGAGGGCATTTAACAGCTATTTCAGTCTCAAAACCATTGAGATTTTTCTCTCCACCATTCTTGGATGCTAGAAAAAAAGAAGCCACGTTTCATCCCCAGTGATCTCTTTTGACATCAGATCTTTCGTCAAATCCTGATTGGCCCATTGAACTGTTCAAGGCTTGTGTGTCACCTGCAGCTGTGAATTAATTGTTGACGGCATTGGCTCACGGCAGCACTGACAAGTTAAGCCTTTCCATTTGAACAGCGGAGTCGGCTTTACTGTGGAGTCATTTAATCCACCATGGATGATTGTGCTATGACTCACTTTGTACTAAAACTAAACCTATACAAGTCTTTCGGCTGTTAAAGATTCTGTCATCTCCAGCTTTGAGTATTCAAGTGCCCATAAGAAAGATCCATGCAAAGTTCAGTTACAGTAAATAACTTCATTTGCAAAATATGGATATGCAGGTTGCCACATCTGCTCTTACGTGAATGCAGTGTCACACAGCTGCATTCTTTAATAACCCTATATTTAGAACTAGGTGCATTCTTTGCCTCTTATTTTGGAATTATTCTAAACTACTGAAATGCCTGTCAAAGAGTGGTGATGCTTGAAATCCACAGGCTTGAATTTTCAGACATGACAGGAGTGGAGAATGAAAGGGGTGGGGATGAATGGTTGATTTGTTTTTGCTGCTTATGCCACAACACTCTTCAGCACATTGGAAAGGATTTTCCTTTTTTCTCTTCACTAAGATTTGGGGCTTTTGAGAGGTGCTCTCCCAGGTTAAAGTTCCCTCTATCTGTTTTTTGGGTTTGTCCACAATCATGCCCTGACAATAAGTCACTATTTCTTTTTGAGATGGGAGACCAAGGCATAAAGGAATTGGTGCCCATGGGCATCAAATGAGTTATAGTGGAGGAAGTAGTGAAACTGAGTTCTGTGTGTTTGTATATTGGTGTGATAACAAAGGTACAGCCATGCAGGAAGGGAGCAGTTCTGTGCCAGGTAGAAAAGCATAGAGGAAGCTACTTTCCTAGAGGAGATCATGACAGTGCAAGAGATTGAAATAAAAAGGAGTAATATTGAGCAACAAGACATTTATTAAGCTTCCCAACCATACACTGACACATCCAGAATTGGCCCTTGGCTGTTTTTGCAGTAAATATAGCTTTTCACAAGACTTTGGCTTATCAGTCTTTTGAATGTTTCTGTTGGACACATTTTGTAATTAATTTCCTCTTGTTGTGGATGACATCAAAAGCAGTGGCTGGAAGTTTCAGAATAAGTGGCACTGATAGTAAACAGAATATACTGAATTTTAAATCAGAGCAGTTTAAATGGTAAAATGCAGTGGGGGAGACTAATTTAAACCATGTTTTCTCATGTTATAAATTGTATTTGTTGGCTGTATGCTACCAGTAAGTTACTATAACGTTCTCATAATTAAGTGTGTTGCTTTCTAATAGCTATTTCTTTACTGACTTAGTAGCTTGAGAATATGAGTCAGTTGTGTCATGTAGGACATTTGTGGTGATAACCATTCTTTTTGAAGAAAGAAGACAAAAATCTTTCAGGAAAGATTAAGCACTATACAGTCCCAATATTTAAGAATGTGTTGAAATATGCAGGATTTAAACTTGGGCTTAAATTAGTTGAATTTTAAACAGCTGAGTTTCAGCTGCATTGTATTTCCACTGGAATGCAAGTTAAGAGTGGTGGGTGCAGCATTTTAAAAAATTATTTTAAAAATATTTTAAATACCTTTGTACTACAAAGGTGCATTGTTAATACATCAGGAGATTGATGACCTCAAGGCGTTCAGATGTTGTTGGACAGCACTTCATGATTTCAGGAGGGCTTGGGAAAGTTACTTTTTTGGATTACAAGTCCAAGAATCCCTCAAACCAGCAAAGGTATCATTGTTTGTTTGTTGAATCTGAATCTGTAATATGTATTAACAAAAGAGAGTTTTGTGGTAGTTTAAGTTTGATACACTTAGTGGAACATGGGCTTTTGTGTTCACTCTGTCACACAGAGTGGGTTAGTTGTGTTTACTGCTGCAGGTTTATGTAGTGTTTGCTGCAGAATGTGTCATGTAGTGTAGATGAGATGATCTGTCCTAAGGTAGGGGAACATGTGGCTCTAAAAATGTTGTTTGGCTGCTGTACCTGAGGGATGATGGGAAGTATAGTCCAACAGTATCTGCAGGGCCACACATTCCACTTTCTGTTACATTTGACATTAGAGTTGGTAATCACAATGAGTTGCTTCCCCTGCTTTGGGTTTATTTTTCAGTACAGCTCAAAGCCTGCAACATGGCAGTTGGCAATCAGTGACATTAGCTGGTAAATTGGGGAAAACCAGCCCCACTTACATGGGAAATTATATCAGTTGGTAGTCTGTATGAAATGGTACAGCAGATTGAATAGCACAGGCAGGGAAATTGCAGTAGAGGGTACATGCCATGAGGAACCTGATCTCTGTGGCCAGTTTAACATCTGTGGCAGAGCAGAAATAGTGGCTGTTCTAAGATGTAGAAAGCTCTTTCTTCTGTAGCGCAGTAATCTTTTTGAATAATAGTCATTCCTTTAAATTAGGAACATCTGGCAACCCCAGGCATGAAAATGGGGAAAATTTTTTTAAAAGATCTGTTCTTTTACTTGGCCTTTATTTTTACTGAGCACAGTTTGATGCAGAGATAGGTTAGAATTCCTAATAAGAAGCTGTTGGCTCATTCCATGCATTAGTGGAATTTGCACTGACATGAAAGGGCAGCAAGAACCAGCAGGAAAAGCTTGAGCAATATTCAGGAGCAGATGATGGACAAATGTTTCGAACAAGGCAGGGATGTGCCAAACAATAGAGACTGTAAAAGTTGGGGGTGGTGGGGAGTAACACTGTACATAATAAGCAAAGAACAGTGTCCTAAAAATGCAGCAACCTTCAGTGAGATAAAGATTCAGTGGTGTTGGTCGGCCTTTATCTTACACCCTTTCCAGGGCAGAGGGTTGTTTTTTGAGGACTGTGTGTGATCTGAACAGAAGTTTTAGTGTGCATGTGGAGGAAGAGAGAGAAGGACAATTGAAATAAGGATAATCTGAGGGCTTCAAATGTCTCTTTTAATATTTCAAGGGGCAGCTGGCGTTTAGCGGACAGTGAGTACAACCCTGCTTAATCCGTTCACAGAGAGTAAGAAACAGAGAAATTCCACTGAAAGCAGCATAACCCTCAATTTCCGAGTGTTGCATTCACTCAACTTCAAGTCTTTTCCCTAGTTTTTTACCCACTCATTCTGCAAAGGGCACAGGCTCAGCCTTTCCAGAAACAGAAATGAACACTATGGGTTACAGTTAAGAGAATAAAAAGAATGGGAGTGTAGCCTTATAAACAGGCATGTTGGGTGCTTCTGCAGAGAACAACAGCAGTCCAGTTTTGGAACAAAAATAGGGCAAAGAAGCCCATAGACAAGCAATTTCTGTGCTGTGTGAACACCTAGATGCCACTATTTTCTTGGAAGATTGGAAAGAGAGTCCCACTGTAAAATGTAAATCACCAGTTCCGTAATTTTTATTATAGATTGAATGTGTGTTTGGGGGTTTGTGTTTGCACTTTTAAACTCTCCATAGGCTTTATGACAGTGCACAAACTAACAGTTTTGTAGCATATTTGGGCTACCAGAGGAACTGATCTCAGCCTTGTTCCTGATGGGCAAGTCAGGCAGGACTGAGGCCAGAAAAATTAGCCAGTAGGTGTGCCAAGCTACTTTGGCATCCAGTGCTTTGCTTGAGCAATCAGCTTCCTGGCACTATCACACTTTGCCAGTTCTTCCATTCTGCTCCATCAGTTTCCTCTCATCTGGCTCATAGAAGGACATAGCACAACACTACTTTGCTGCAGACTCACGTGTGGTACAGAGTTGGTGCTCTGCTACAAAGACATTAGTGCCTTAACGTACTGACATGAGATCACTGGTATCCAGTCCCAGAGAGTACCATATAAGAAGGCAGCATAAAACTAATTCTCCCAAAATCTGATTAAACCCTGCTGATGATACTGATAGATCAGCATAGAGAAATACTCTGATAATTAGATTTAAATAATCAGACTGTGATCTAGAAGATCCCAAGTTCAGATGCCCATGTAACTGTGCATTTCACTAGATGATCTTTAGCCAGTCATTACCTCTCAGCATAACCTACTTCACAGGGCTGTTGTGAGGATAAAAGCTTGAGCACAGCTTTGAGCACCTTGCAGAAGAGGCAGGGCATACTTATATTGAATGATAGCCATCTCAGCTGCTGAGTCCTGACAGGGGACTGTAGCAGAGCTGGAACCATCACAAAGCAAAGTTTTACTGAAGTTCAAATTATCTCTTTTTGGTGGGGAGGGAACAGGGATTCAATACTACTTCCTAGTGTATGAAGACAGGGTTTTCAATATGAAAATACTGAAAATCAAGAGAGGAATAAAATGAGGGATTTGGAATGGCCTCTCTTGGAGGAACCCATGCCTGGCTGGCTGGCTGGCTGGCTGGCTGAATAAACACACTGTACACTGCAACATTTGGCTGCAGGTCTCACGTCAGTTTTTAATATAGTTATTTGCAGAGTGGTGAAATTCTCCCTCTAAAAATCATATACTTTTTTTAATATCTTCTTTGTAACTGGCCTAGCTTTTGAGTCACTGTGGAAATCTTGACAATTTGCCTTTTTTTTGTTTGTTTTTTGCAAGTATTCTTGCAAAAGAGTCAGCATGGTGTAGTGGTTTGACTGACTATGACTCTGGAAACCAAGGTTTGAATCTCCACTTGGCTGTGGAAACCCAGTTAGTCACCTTGGGCAAGTCACACTCTCTTAGTCTTGGAGGGAAGCAAACTCCCTCTGAACAACTCTTGTCAAGAAAGCTCCATGATAGGTTCTCCTTATGGTCACCATAGGTTGGAAACAACTTGAAACCACACAACAAATTCTTTGTCCAAATTTCAATAGGCCGATATTAAATACCCATGATCGTAGGGGGAGAAGTACCATGAGAACTGGTGTTACCTGTTGGGCCATACACTGGGATGGTTTAATGCTGGTTTTCATATACATTTTTCTCTGTGTGACTGCCTGTCCAAAAATGGTTCACATAGAGAACAAGAGCTGCTTGTTCAGCTCAGCCACAAGTTTGTACATTTTTGTGGCAACTTAAAGGCTAAACTGTGTTCATTAGTAAGGTGCCACAGAACTCCCTTTGTAAACTTGGTGTTTATATGTGACTCCAGCTCTTGAATATCTGGTGAGGAAAATGGTTTTGAACAAACATTTTAAATACATCATATGGGGGCTGTTTTTACCACTTGTAGTGTTGTAATAGATGCTAGCCTTAATTCAGCACAGATCCAGGTACAACTTAAGCCTGTTGAAGGCACTAATGGTCTTCAAGCCATTGTATTCTACCATATTATCAAGCATGTAACCCAACAAAGCAGCTACTTTACATTGTTAATAAGTGCTAATTTGTGCTGTGTAATGGCCTAAATTGTGAGGCATCTTCTAAACCTCAGTATCTGCCAGTAACATGGCATATGATATCCAGGCGGTAATTTTGCCTGTATTTATTTTTATTTTATTTTTTATTTATTTGTATCCCGCCTCTCCATATGGATCGAGGCAGCGAACAACTTACAAATAGCATGTATTTCAAAACATTTCTATACATTAACTCATTAACTAGTAGGAGTAGGGGTAATATGTGCCATAAGCATGTGTTTTCTTAGGGTTTTCTTAGGCAAGGAACGTTCAGTAGTTTGCAGTTGCTTTCATTTGGATATAGCTTGCAGCACCTGGTATTCTTGGTGATCTCACATCCAAGTACTAACTAGACTTGGCCCTGCTTAGCTTCCAATATCAGATGAGATCTTGTGCCTTTGTACTTATCTATTAGTTGTTTATAGAACTGTTTAATGAAGTATGATGAATCAAGCATCTCATTCTGTGTTCTCTGAAGTAGCCTGCTAGCTGTATGTTACTTCGCATGAAGCTTTTACTATACCATTTTTGTTTTGGGGTGCATCTGTCTGGGTGTAAAAGAAAGATTCCTAACTCTAAATAAATTCCCATGTTGATGATGCTTTTTCTCACATCTTCTTTTTAGTGAGCTATGAAACAGAAAACATTAATCCATGTTATTATTTTAAAATTGATTGATTGATTGATTTTAAAATTAGGAATAGATTAAGCCTTCAGGTCTGTACGTACCTACCAGTATATATTTCCACATATCAGTCAATGGAATTTGGTCCTGGCTAGATAGTTTGTAGTGTAAATGTAGCAAAAAAGGAACAGATCATAAAAAATACACTATCTGGATGACTTCCCTTTGTCTGTTAGTTTATGCTTCCTGCTTTGAGGTAAGATGGGAGCTTATATAAAAGTAATCCCTTCTCTGTAACACTGATTTCAAAATCCTGATGTGAAAGGAGAGTCTGATACTTAGAACTAAAAACAGCAACAAAAACTTTCTTCACTCTTGTGTGTGTGCTATGTATAGACATCTATGTGTATGTGCAAACACAAGATTTCCCCCGTCCAAAAAGGTAAGACATCTGCTTTTTTTAAAAGAATGGTTTTAATACTGGACATGAAAACTATTATTAAAAGATTCATTATAATTAGTCCTCTATGACATAGTACATTATTTTTTATGGAATGGTAATATAAAAATTGAGGACAGGTGGAAAAATTAATCTTTAGAAACCCTACCAAACTCTGCAGGTTTGAAATGCATAAATACACAGGGAAAAAAAACCCTGCTTTGCTTTATCTGCTTGTGTAGGTGATTCCCACTGGACTGCGGGGATTGCATTTTCTCTCTGCTAATGCTTCCTTTCCCTCTTTTTCAAACCGAAAGTATTAGCAAAGCTAGCTATTAGAAGAGCGCAGATGAAATGTCTCCACCGGTGTGCGTTTTCCTCTGTTTTTGAACAACTCTCCACACGGTCCTTTGAACAAGTCAAAACTGCCAAAGGGGCAGATGTTGCCAGTTTCAAGCGCACAAGGAGCAGTGGGGAGTGTTATGTGTGGGGGCCCACACGACAGCGAAGATTGCTTAGCAACTGTGTACTTGAGGGAGCGTTTTTTTAGGAGAGGAGCCAAGGGAGTTATGCCTGGGAGCGCTTGCTGGCTTCGCATGGCTCAGTGTGAGGAAAGAGATTAAAAAGTTCTTTCCTGTCAGGGCTTCCACTCCAGCCGCCAGCACAAAAGACGCTAACCTTATTGACACTGATTACAGCTGACAAGGGAATGTATGAAAACAGGAAACTTCTCTTGCCATGTAGGAAGGCGGTAAGACATGTTCACGGAGGTAAGTTGCCCCTGTCCCTTCACAAATACGATTTGGCTATGCCAGCTCAGGGGATTTTCTTACATGGAGTAATTCAGGGGTGCGGCAGGGGAAAGCAAGGCAGGTTGCTTCAGAGGTCTGCAGCCAGATGTCGTATTTTTGGGCCGCTATCTATAAATAGCCAGTGGACAGACTACTTCTTCAGAGGGCTGTCTTGCTTAAGCAAACAGGTAGAAGAGAGATCCCTGCTTCGGTGGCTGGTAAACAAGGATGGCTTCAGTGGCTGAGGCAAATGCATGCCCCTCCTTCCAACCTTCCCTTCCAAAGGCTTGGATAGATAATTGACAGATCGAAACGTATTCCTTTTGCCAAATACCACTGGCATCAGTTTTCTAAAAGCTGCAGAAAAACCTTTGAGCTCCTGACTGTTGTCTCAGAAGGTAATATATCTGCTAGGCAGACGTGCTATGTATGAAAACCAAACAACTAGAGTTAACATAAAATAAAACCCTGGAAGTCTTCATTTCTGGAGCAACTTAATGCTGAGTTGAACATTGCATCAATATCTTTACCTCTTGAATGTAACTATTTCAGAGTAGAAAACTCACAGCATAAAGGTGAAAAGATTTTTTTTAAAAATGACAGATATACAGGATAGCTAATGTGCGTTAATTTCATAAATGTAGTTGTGGCTTCTGAAATAATTTCCGTGTTACTCTCTTTTGAAAGAGTGTGCCCATCTTGGGATTATCTGAAAGACAGAGACAACCAGTTCTACCTTCCAGTTTGTTACTGTTTTACGGAGAAATTTTGGGAGTGGGCTCTAATAGTATTCCATTGCTGAAAATTTGCAATGCATTTAATAGAAGTAGACTGGTGGTGGATTATAGTGGTTGGTTTCACTGTGTGATACTTGAGGCTTGTTTTGGAAGTCAAGACACAGTAGGCATAGTCAGGTCAAACATGTGTATACAGTTAGAGTACATAAAGCCATGTCACATCAAGAAAAAGTTGTAACAGAAACTGTCTTGTTCTGAAGACAGGTGAAAACAAGCCCTTGGATAGCTCCAAATGAATCTTGTTGGCTGAAATTCATTCCTGCTAAGACAGCTATTGGAGGATGTTGTCTCAGCAAGAAACTAAAGCCAACTTATGAAGATAGGGGAAACATGTAGCTGCTTTGTTCCCCAGCTCAGGAACTGACTGGACTGTCAAATGGTCCTTATCTTGAGTTTTTTTTTTTTTTTTAAAAAAGACCTTTGAGGTGAAAAGACTGGAGATTCTGCTAGTACCTCATCCTTGGGGTTAGAAGATGGTAGTAAGGCTTTCTCTTCAGGCAGGAAGAGACTCTGAATAAGGGACTGACTTTTCAAGCCTTCATAAAATTATGGAGTTGGAAGGGGCCTCATGGACCACTGAGTCCAACCACCTACTCAGTGTAGGATTTCCAGCTAAAGTATGCCCAGCAGGTACCTATCCACCTTCTTTTTGAACATGCTCAAAGAAGGAGACCCGGCCACTTCTCTAGGCAATTGATTCCCTTCCAAACTGCTCTCACTGTCAAGATGTTCCTTCTAATGTTCAATTGAAATTTACCCTCCTGTAATTCCAAACCATTAGACCTGATCTTACTCTCTGGGGCAGCAGAGAACAAACCTGGGCCCTCCTCTCTCTGGCAACCCTTGAGGTATTTAAAGAGTGTGATCATGTCACCCCTCAGTCCTTTTCTTCACCAAACTGAACAATTCTCAGCTCCTCCAACCTTTCTTCATATGCTTTGTTCTCCATACCTCTTATCATCCTTGTTGCCCTTCTCTGAACTTTTTCCAACTTGTTTATATCCTCCTTAGAATAAGATGCCCAGAACTGAATGCAGTACTCCAGATGAGGCCTGACCGACCAGTGCAGAATCTAGTGGGGCTATTACTTCCCTTGACTTGGGAAACTATGCTCTTACTAATATAGGCTAAAATAACCTTTGCAATATGATGTGGCATCATAGTGCTGGCTCATATTCAACTCATGATCAACAATAATCCCAATGTCCTTTTTCCATGTAGTACTGTTGAGTACCGTATACCTGTGATTTTGTGGCCTAAATATCGAATCTTGCATTTGTCTCAATTGAATTTCATTTTATTAATTTTTGCCCATCTGCAAATTTGATGAACCTGTCCTCTATTCCATCATGCAAGTCATTGAAATTTTTTTTTTCTAGATTATCATGGTCCTTTTACATTCTTGTTTCTATCTTCCAATGTGTTAGCCA
Source organism: Ctenosaura bakeri (assembly GCA_948474755.1). Lineage (NCBI taxonomy): Eukaryota > Metazoa > Chordata > Lepidosauria > Squamata > Iguanidae > Ctenosaura > Ctenosaura bakeri. The sequence continues at coordinate 11,219 of CAOLHI010006897.1, forward strand.
TCCTACCCAGTTTTATATCTCATCAGAGTCCTCTGCTGCATACCGAAAGGTCCAAGAGGCATTGTACAATGGGGTGCCACAGGGTTCTGTCCTGGGACCAGTGCTATTCGACATCTTTTTCATTGACTTGCATGATGGAACAGAGGGCTTGTTCATCAAATTGGCAGATGAAACCAAATTAGGAGGATAGCCAATACCTCAAAGGACAGGATCAGAATTCAAAATGACCTTGACAGATTAGAGAGATGGTCCAAAACTAACAAAAATGAATTTTAACAAGGAGAAATGTAAGATACTACACTTAGGAAGAAAGAATGAAACGCACAGATATAGGATGGGTGACACCTGGTTTGAAAACAGTACATGTGAAAGGGATCTAGAAGTCTTAGTGGACCACAAACTGAACATGAGCCAACAGCGTGATGCAGCAGCTAAAAAAGCCAATGCGATTCTAGGTTGCATTAATAGAAGTATAGTGTTGAGATAAAGGGAAGTAATAATAGCACACTTTGGTTAGACCTCAGCTGGAATACTGTGTCCAGTTCTGGGCCCCACAGTTCAAGAAGGATATTGGCAAGCTGGAACATGTTCAGAGGAGGGCGACCAAAATGATGAAGGGTCTGGAAGCCATGCCTTATGAGGAGTGGCTTAGGGAGCTAGGTTTGTTTAGCCTGGTGAAAAGAAGGTGAAGAGGCGATATGTTAGCTATGTGTAAATATTTGAAGGGATGTCATGGTGAAGATGGAGCAAGCTTGTTATTTGCTGCACCATAGACTAGGACATGGCGCAATGAATTCAAACTACAAGAAATGAGATTTCACCTAAACATCAGGAAGAACTTCCTGATGGTGAGAGCTGTTCAACAGTGGAATGTGCTGCCTCAGAGTGTGTTGGAGTCTCCTTCTTTGGAGGTTTTTAAACAGAAGCTGGATGGCCATTTGCTGGGGATGCTTTGAGTGTGTGTTCGTGCATGGCAGGGACTCAAGTTGGATTCAGTGGGCATTGTAGTCTCTTCCAATATGATTCTGTGGGGTTTAGGAGTAAATGAGAGATTTTAAAGCATCTGAGCTCGCTAGAGAAGAGTATGAGAGAAAGTGTATGGTGTTTTAAATGTAATAAATAATTATTCTGTCTTGTTATTTTTAACTTCTGTAAATAAAGAATTGGTTTTGCTTTCATACTCTTTTGATCTCTGAAAATGCCATGTACATGAAGGGTTGGATTCAGACAAGGTGTCTGTGATGGCAGTGTCAAATATAGGAGGGTGGTTTCCCTTGTGGATAGAAATTTCATAAATCTTCATAGAAGCCTTGAGGGCATTTAAGTAGTTCCTACTGTTGGTGTCACACAAGGGGAACAGGAGGAAGTCCTTACATTGTGATAAAGGGCTCTTGATAATTGCAGTGAGCACCATGAAAAAGTGGGGGGAAAACCATGTGGTGGTAGCTACGGGATTGCCTGAGAAAAGAACGTCACAGAGACAAGTTGGCAGATGCTTTGTGCTTATATCAGAGTGGACAAAGCATGGCCCTGGAGCCACATGTAACCCCCCTGGCAGTTTTGTGACTCTCAGCTCCTCTAAAACTCCATAGATTGCCCTTTTTTTGGCAGAAGAAAGGTGAATTGCCTCTCATGGAAGCTGATGGGAGTAGCAATCCACATTTGAAAGTTGGCAGGGGCACTATGCACTGTTGTAGCATTTTTAAAATGATCAGTTTCTCAAAATTAAAGGTGGTGTTCCTGCCAGGTTTGATATATTCCCTACCTCCCATTCTTTGCAGTCCATGTGGCATGTGGAGGCCCCCAGATTCACCACAGTTATTTGCCCTTGGCTTATCTTCTGCTTGCAGCTTCCTATAGACATTTGGTTGGCCAATGTGATAATCAGGGTGCTGGGCAAGATAGGTGTTTGGTCTGATCAGCATGGCCTTCTTTACATTCCTATCTTCGCATCTGGGATCAATAAGAAAGTGAATAATGATAGACAGTTTTCTTTCTACTTGCTGCTTTCATGTGTGCCCCCTTCTTGATCTTTGCTTACTATGTTTAGCCACAGGGCTATGTCTGTGGTGTGCTTCATAGCTGAGATAAAAAATGTGTCCATAGGTGTTTCCAAAAACCCCTTTGAAATGGGCCTTAGGAAGTTGATCTTTGGTGGCTGCTTCCTAGATCAGTTGTTGCTGTTGCTGTTGTGTACCTTCAAGTCATTTCCAACTTATGCAACCCTAAGGTGAATTAATCATGGGGTTTTCTGGGTCTGAGAGTGTGTGATGTGCCCAAGGTCATCCAATGGATTTCCGTGGCTGAACAGGGAATCAAACCCTGGTCTCCAAGGTCATAGTCCAGCTCTGCTGGCTCTCCTTCTAGATCAGTACACTCTGCCTAATGGGTTTACCAGAGGATGGAAGCAGCAAATAACACCAGTGTTCCAGTCTCTGCCAGTTATGATCATTTTGATTTCCAATAATGTTACTAAAAGGGCATTCTTTCACTGGGCCTGTGGAAAGGTGCACAGTTTAAGAACACCTTTATTAGACAAACAGAATCTGAAATTGCCTGGCTACTCAGCTGACGTGCTGGTTAATGTGTTTATTTAAACCTGAATTATAGCCATTATATGTTTTTCCTTTATTCTTCTGGTGATACGTTGAGAACATTCAATCTTCATACAGCAAAGTTACCTGTGCCCTGGGAGTTACATGACTGTACTTAATTTGTTTTCATTTTTCCCATTTATAGGACTGTCTTTTACCAGATAAATAAATGGTTGCTTTATCAATTATTCACTAGCTTCCTATCTCTAAGGACTTTTGTCTTCCACTGGTAGTTGAATAAAATGCCTGCAAGTTTATCTGATTTTGTGCTCTAGGAGACATTTTGTCTATCCATTTGATTGAACCCCACCACTCCCTGTCTATTTTTCAGACCTACTTTTTGAATAACTGGTAGCTTTGCAAGCATGTATTTAAAAGCTGTGAGAACTGAAAAAGGTTGTTTTTTCACCTTATCGCCTGGATTGGTACCATTGCTGTCAGAATGCAGAGATTTCCATTAGTTCATAATAGAATTTCAATCCTAATTTCTTTTCATCTAGGTGTACCAGGAATTCTGGTATACAACGCTGACATTAGATCATCATTTGATTCTATTTATATGCTGTTGAACATGCTGTGCATTGAGCAAATGCACTAGTGTGCATGGTGCTAGTGAAAGAGATTCCTGTGTTTCCATGAGTGGAACCTAAAGCTGCTCACCTGGAGGCAGAGAATGCTGTTAAAACTCTTTTTAGAGGCACTCCCAAGTACTAAAAAGGCCGGTCACCACTCCAATAAGATCCACTTACGGAGGCTACTCAACATCCAAAGGTCATGTGGATTATTTCTCACTTAATCACATACTATAAGTGACAAGTGTTATCTGTATCATCAGTTGGCTCCAAAGCGCACTCAGCTGATTTGTGCGTGCTGCATGTCATCCCAAGGCCCATGATCTGTCTGTAGTACATTGTGTAATTTAATTCTTTCAGATTCTTTCAGATTTTCCTTACTGCCCATTTATGACTGGTATAAGGCTGCATCAAAACCAGTGAAGGCCAGACTAGAGTAGGTCTGCACAAGCCTACTTGGTTAACCGTAGATCACTTACTACTTCATGGGCTATTTTTCCATCTTGTTGTGTGATGAGTGTTTAAGTGTGCCCTGGAACATAAAAGTGGATGTTTACCTTCCAGTATTCTTGCAGCTTTTAGAAATTTCTAGACACTTAGAAATTTGTTTTCTCATTCTAAGAGTCTCATGCTAATTTCTTAATAGTCCCACAGCTATTATGTTTTAAGTCCTGTCTTATTTGCAGTACAAAGATGTGGGCCTCAGTCCTCTTGCTAGTCCTAGAGCTACTGAATCAGTGGGATTTATTTATGTGTTGATTCACTGTTCAAAAATTAATTCAGTGGGCCAATTCTAATTGGGAATAATCAAAATGATTCCAGCTATGGTTGGCCCTCCACATTTGCAGATGATACCAAATTACCCTCCACATTTGCAGATGACACCAAATTGGGAGGGGTTGCTAATACGCCAGAGGACAGGATCAAAATTCAAAATGACCTGGATAGATTGGAGAGCTGGGCCAAGGCGAACAAAATGAAATTCGACAGAGAGAAGTGTAAGGTCCTACACTTAGGTAGAAAAAATGGAATACAGAAATATAGGATGGGGGACACATGACTGGATAGCAGTACATGTGAAAGGGATCTAGGAGTCTTCATAGACCACAAGCTGAATATGAGTCAGCAGTGTGATGCGGCAGCCAAGAAAGCCAATGCAATTCTCGGCTGCATCAATAGGAGTATGGTGTCTAGATCGAGGGAGGTACTGGTACCACTCTACTCTGCTTTGGTTAGACCCCATCTTGAATACTGTATCCAGTTCTGGGCACCCCAATTCGGGAAGGATATTGACAAGCTGGAGCAAGTCCAGAGGAGGGTGACCAAGATGGTAAGAGGCCTGGAAGCCATGCCCTATGAGGATAGACTTAGAGAGCTGGGTATGTTTAGTCTGCAGAAGAGAAGGTTAAGAGGGGACATGATAGCCATGTTTAATATTTGAAGGGATGCCATGTAGAGGAAGGAGAGGTCTTGTTTTCTGCTGCTCCAGAGACCAGGACAAGGAGCAATGGATTCAAGGTGCAGGAAAGGAGATTCCACCTGAACCTCAGGAAGAACTTCCTGACAGTCAGGGCTGTCCGGCAGTGGAATGTGCTGCCTCGGAGTGTAGTGGAGTCTCCTTCCTTGGAGGTTTTTAAGCAGAGGCTTGATGGCCATCTGTCGGGATTGCTTTGAGGGTGTTCCTGTATGGCAGGGGGTTGGACTGGATGGCCTGTGTGGTCTCTTCCAACTCTACATTTCTATGATTCTATGATTCTATGATTTGCTGTGGTTAGGAGTGCAGGACTCCTGCAAACGTAGAAAAAAATGTAAATATCAAAATGTATGTGTGTGTCTGTGGGAAAGGGGCTGAGGCATGGTGGAGAGGACAGGCACCCAGGGTCCAACTGTGGTTAGGGAAAGGAGGGGGAGTCAGCATGGTGGCTCTGTACTTCCTCTCTCTTACCTGTCTCCTTCCTTGGGTGTGTGGGCCATTGGGAGAGGGTTTGTGGTGCTGAGAAGTCAGGCAGTGAGCCATCCTTATCTGGCAGGCAGTGGTTGGAGATGGAGAAGGAGGACCAGAGGCAAGATTTTTAAAGTGCTGCATGGCCTGATTGGAGCTACCAAGAGGGAAAGTTCCCTTGGGAAAGAAGTGGCTGTGGTGGTGGTAGTGGAAGGGTTGAAGAAACTTGCAAATAATCCATGAAAGCAGACCTGCAAATGTGGAGGGCTGACTGTGTATTTTTTGGACGAGTTCATCTGCTGAGTGTGTGTGTGATTGGCGTGACTGCTCTGGAATGTGAATATGGCAAGCAGAGATGGTAGCACTGGACTGCCAAGTATTTTATTCCTGAGAGCCAGGAATACAATCCACTCATTCCTTTTCTCCTCGCCCAACCAAAATCCATTTCTTGTTCAGAAATATTCTAATGTCTCAGCCCCACAATATGTCTTTAAAAAGCAGATGAACTGATTGGACACCAACCAACTTCCACCTGACTGACATTATTTTAAAGAAGAACTTTTGGATCATTTGTGAATGGTAGTCATTTTTCTTATTTATTTTCATGTGTTTATTTAAAAATATGCCCTCATTTTGCAGAATCTCCATGGGAAATAAAATACCACAAAACTTACCATACAAAACCATTCCTTCTAATAGTGGGTTTAGGTGATAAGTAGTGTTAGAGTTGTAGGGTGAGACAGAGCCACTGGGAAGCTCAGGGGAAGTATTAGCATGTTGTTGAAACCACTGAAATCTGAAGAAGTACAAACATCTTAATAAGCAAACAGTTGGTGTTGTTTGCCTTTTGAAGTTGTTTCCAGCTTATAGCAACCCTAAAGCAAACCTGTCTTGGCATTTTCTTGGCAAGATTTGTTTAGAGTGGGGTTGTCTTTCCCTTCCTCTGAACAAGCAATACCATGGGGATTTAGCAGCATGAAGTGAGTTGGATCTGGAATGCCCTTCTTGGAGTGAATTACTGGCAAGAACCCTGAAATAAAGCTCTTTTTAAGAGAAGTGGATGCGCTGGAGGTCTCCATGTTACAGATCTTGCCTGTAATATATCAGTTTGAATATATGCGGCAGTAGCCCTATTCAAACTGCTAAGACAGTTGAGGAAAATATGTGTTCCTTTTTTAATGTTTGTTTTTATTTTAATTATGTCTCACATTTCTCACAGTGTGGAACTCAGGGTTGCTCCTAACATAGATTAAAACAGAGTACAACTAAAACTAATCACAATTAATTGATCACAGTAGATAACCTCCCCCCAGCAAAATAGTATCTTCCTGGAGAGATTTCAGCCAGCTGATAAATAAAACAAACTGAAGATGGAAAGTATTTGGAGTTTGCCTGGCACTTGAAAGCTAACAAGGAAGGCATTGGGCAGATCTCTCTTTGGAAGAAAAGATTGATGGTCATAACGAATTTGGGAATGCTCTGTTGTCTGTAAGGATCAGCATTGCTAGCCATAGGTTGTGGTTCAAGGGGTCTGTAAACCAGGGCCAAAGAAAGAAAAAAATAATCTTCCCCCCAGTTTTCTGCTTTATTTCTTTCAAAAAGAAATGCATTTTTGTGAGGTGCAGCCCTATAGCTTTCATCAAATTCTTGCAGAGGCTTTTGACCCAAAAAAGACTAAGAACCACTGAGCTATATATCTATTTCTTCCTGAATGAGAGGCAGCATTCCACTGAAACCTGTTGAGAGGCACTGTGCCACTGAATACCCGTGGTTGAGGAACACGAATGGGGAGAATGCCATTACATTCATCTTTGGCTTGCTGGCTTTCTAGGCATCAAATTAGCCATATGGGAACACAGTGCCAGACTAGATAGATCTGATATAGCACGGCTCTTGTGTTTTTAGCTTGATGAAATCAGAGATGGAATCATGTTGGTGCACTCGGCCTGTGTAACTGCACCAGGTAGGTAGGTAGTGGCATGGTGGCAGTGGGGGAGGTCAGAGGAGTTGTCATCATCATCAGGAAGGAATGATGTCAGCTCAGAAAAGTCTATTTCTGCATTGCCTGGTTTCTGGGTGCCTTCTTGAAGCTGAACTATTCTAGGAAGGCTGGCTTAGAAATCACCTGACCTGTGACACAGGCAATTTTCCAAGCCAACCTTTCCCAGAAAGTCCTGGCTTTTAGTACTCACCTAGAAGGTAGGCATTTCAGAAGTAGGTTGGTTGGAGCTAGCAGCATTTCTCTGCCTTTCTTCCCTGCATGCTTGACTTTGCAACATCTTGCATAACAAACCTTATAATGTGGTAGCAGGATCCCAGCCCAGTTTAGCAAGTGGATTGTTCATGTCAGCAACTATACAGCCATTGGGATTTCTTCCAGCTCTATGATTCTAAATATTTTTTTTTCATAGTTGTTGCTACCATGGTAGTCATTTTTATCATCAGGCTATGGTTGGCATACAGCCTGGCAGAAGTGGAGATAAGAAACCTGCTCAGAATTCCACCAAAGCCGTGTGAGCAGCATGCCCGCCACAGATTAGAGGGTGTACTGTTGCTTAGATGACCAGTGTCAGTGGACGACAGAAGCCAGAGAGCCAATTCCTAGTTATCTAAGTGCTAAGATGACCATCATTCTGCAGCATTAAGATTTCCTGATTAATGTTCTTTAGTCATGTTTTGTAATGGTGTGCACTGAGGGAAACTGCTTGACTGGGATAGGTTTGAAAGTAGCCTCCAAAGGCCCCAGTTCTTTTTATGGTGGTGAAGAAACAGGACCTGTCAAGCACATGTGGTCTTGCTGAATGTAGGTGTGTGTTTGCCCCATATATGGCCTAGTGCAGCGGTTCTTAACCTTTTCTTTCTGCACCCGCTTTAAATATCTTTTATTGCCAGGGACCACCAAGACTTAAGTGACATACTCCTCTTTGCCCTGTAGAGAAACTCAGTGGGAAATATTGAGAAATGAGCCTGTGACCCAACTTCATTCATTTCTCTGGTTGTTATATGCAGAGCTCCACCCTCTAATCTGCACAGGTTTCCCTTATAGTTCTCCCTGCCACCACTCATGGTAGAATGTGACAAAGAGTGTTTAATATCTTGTCTTTCTCTTAGTATGGGAGCCCAGGCAGCTCACAATATAAATAATAATAATAAAAATGGTGATGGTGATAGTGATGATAAGAATAATGCAGCATATCCTAATTAAAAGAACTTTCGCAATGGGCAGTTAACAGTCAAAGGCCTGGGTAAAATAAGAAGATGTGTGCCTGCCCGGAAAAGGAAAACAGAGGCAGCACACATCTGACCTCCCATGGTAGGGAATTCCATAGTCTGAGGGCAGCCACTGACAAAGCTTTGTCTCATGTCCTCTCCAACTGTACCTGTGATGATGATGAGACAAGATAACACCCTTCTCTTAGCATCTTAAAATCTGGGCAGACTCATTTCAGGAGATGCAATCTTTCAGACAGGCTGGACTTAAACCATATATGACTTTATAGGTCATAACCAGCACTTTGAATTGCATCCAGAATTACGTCAGTTGTGTCTGTTTTCATCTCATGTTTATATGTGCATAACTATAGAGATGAAGATATTGCAAATTTAGCACGTAGGAAAGCAAAACAAATCTAAGTGTAAGACTTCCTTCTTCTCCTTAGATTTTTTTTTAAGCTAACACTCGCAGCTGTGGGCTGAAAGCCATAAATCCTGATTTGCTGTGTTACCTTTCAGTCTGAAAAAGACACACCTTGTGATTCTATGGAAAAATTACTCCTTGCTGATTTAAGCTTTCGCAACACACCTTGCCTGTTCCACTAAGTGTTAGTCCAGGTCCCACTGTGTATGGATTGAATCTGGGTGGTTTTCTGGGATGGGGAGAGCTGTCATCATATAAACGCTGAAGTTTCTCTGATTCTTCATGTGTGTCTCTGTTTCCCCCTGCACTACAAAGAAGGAAGTGATTTTTGTCTGGAGAAGGGATTGTTAAATACTGGCAAAAGTGGTTTCCTGTTAGTAGGGAAGGAAGGAATATCAATAATGAATGCAGGGTGGTTTATTGTCATAATGGCACTACATTACGGTAGCAGTAATCCCAGAGATCTTTTGCTGACTCTGTTTTGCTCAAATCATTTCCTCAGAGTATAGATACCTCCATACTCCCTCCAGTCACCAGTGAATCTTCATACCTATCAGTCTGCTTTCAGATTCTTTGAAACAAATTCACCAGTGTGAATGCTCTGTGTTCTTTCAGACAAAGCTCAGATTCATTTATATTAATAAATCAAATTCTTACGATTTATGGACTTTTTCTACACTTAATTTCATAACCTCCCATCTAAATTTTGGTTCTCTATTCATTTAAAATAAATAAACTGGAAAATACCAGCTCTCCTGTTTACTCATTTTAATGCTTGTGTATTGGTGTCATTTCATACATGTGCCTATGAAAATGCATAGGCAAAATGGAAAGGTGTAGCTTTTTTTTTATATCTTGTTTGTATACTTCTAGAAATATCTAGCCAGTAGCTGCTGAAAACATTGCTTGACTAAATGGTCTGATTCAGCAAAGCAGTTATATAACTATCCAGCTTTTCAGAGAAGTGAAAGCCAGGGGCATGAAGAGGAGTAGAAAAGTGGGAGGGGGAGGCCACACTTCACTCACAGAGAGTAAACCATGGCTGGAATTCTCTATTGTGATCTGCATTGCCCAACTCTACATAACAGAGGCGTTAAGAAACACAGTGCATTGTGAGAATGTGCAATAGGAAACTGGCAAGAGTGTCCTGTGATAACGTTGAGTCCCAATGTGCAGTGCATCCCATTGAGCATTGTGTGCAACAGTCACTTTACTATGTAGTAATGCAATAGCAACCCCTTGCTAAATATGGATGTTGCAAAACTATTGAATCCTGTTTTTTGCAGATGTTAAGTCCACTTATGAAGATGTAGGTACCCAAGTCAATTTTGGCCCATACTTTAAAATTTAACGTACTATGATGATTTTATAGCCAAACCCATATAATAAATAATAAACTATATGTCCATAAACAAAGTTACTTTAGATTTTTAATAGAACTAGAATGTTAAGTATTGCAGAGTTTTCAGTTTGACTCCCAATTTTTGTGCTCCCCAACCCCCTGAAATTTCTCCTCTGGCATGGTTTCAACATTTCTGGAGGCTTTACATATCTACTTGCTTGTGCAGCTCATGAAATCTTTCTGAAGTGGTCTGTAATCCTAAACAGTAGACTTCAAGGGATTCCATGTTTAATCACTGAATGCTAGCAGCACTAACAGCGCCAATGGCACATTTTGTTCATTGGTAGTACATTTGCTTCCAAAGGGACACCAGTATCAAGAATGGTTTTAATAACATACTCATAGCACCTAAATATTAAAACTAGTATAACAGTGTTAACTAGAGCAGTGTTAAGTAAGCATTCCTCACATGTTTGCAAACATGTGAGGAAGTATAATGACCAAAAATGCATGATGATAAAAATCTGTAATGCAAAAAATGATCTCCTGTATATTGGATGATGTACTTGCGTTTTGTTAATTGTATTATATCCTGTCTATAGACCTCTCATATGGCTGACAACAAAGATTAACATTGTAATAAAATAAA
>CAOLHI010006898.1:0-11436 GCA_948474755.1 Ctenosaura bakeri
TTAAAAAAAATTGGGGTTTTTTTCCCCCCCCCAAAAAAAAAAAAACCCCCCCTTTTTTTTTTTTTTTAAATTTTTTAAAAAAAAAAAAAAAATTTTTTTTCCCCTTTTTTTTTAAAAAGGGGGGGAAAAAAAAAAAGGGGGGGGGGGGTTTTTTTTGGGGGGGAAAAATTTTTTCCCCCGGCCCCCCCCCTTTCTTTTCTTCCCCGGGGCCAAGGAATTTCCCCCTTTTTAAAAAACCCCCCCGTTTCTTTGGGGTTTCCCCCCCCCCTTCCCGGTTTTTTTAAAAAGGGAAAAAATTAATTTTCCCCCCGGAAAAATTTTTTGGGTTTTTGGGGGGCCCCCTTTTTAAAAATTTTTCCCCCCCTTCCCCCTTAAAAGGGGCATTGGAGGGTTAAAAATTTTTTTAAAAAAAAAAAAAAAATTTTTTAAAAATTTTTTTTTGGGGGGAATTTTAAAAAAAAAAATTCCCCAAAAAAAAAAAAAAAAAAAAGGGGGGGGGGGGGGGGGGAAAAAAAAAATTAAAAAAAAAAAAAAATTTTTTAAAAAAAAAAATTTTTTAATTTTTTAAAAAATTTTTTAAAAAAAAAAAAAAGGGGAAAAAAAAAATTTTTTTGGGTAAAATTTTTTTTTCAAAAAATTTTGGGGGGAAATTTTGGGAAAAAAATTTTTTTGGGGAAACTTTTTTGGGTTTAACCCCGGGGGTTAAAAAAAAAACCCTTTTTTCCCCCCTTTTTTTTTTCCCCCAAAAAAAATTTTTTCCCCCAAAAAAAAAAATTTTTTAAAAAAAAAATTTTCCCGGGGGCCAAAAATTTTTTTTCCCCCCCAAAAAAAAAAAAAAAAAATTTAAAAAAAAGGGAAAAAAAAAAAAAAAAAAAAATGGAAAAAATTTTTTTGGGGGGGAAAAAAAAGGGCCCCCCAAAAAAAAAATTTTCCCCTTTTTTTTTTAAAAAAAAATGGAAAAATTTTTTTTTAAAAAAAGGAAATTTTTTTTTTTGGGGGCCCCCCTTAAACCCAAAAAAAAAACCCCCCCCAAAAACCCCCCCAAAAAAAAAAAATTTTTTTAAAAAAAAATTTTTTTCCCCCCCCCCCCCCCCTTTTTCCCCCCCCCCTTTTAAGGGCCCCCTTTTCCCCCCCAAAACCCCCGGGGAAACCCCCCCCCCCAAAAAAAAGGAACCAAAACCCAAAAAAAGGTTTTAATTTTCCCCCCCCCCCCAAAAAAAATTTTTTTTTTTCCTTTTTTTTTTTCCCCCCTTTTTTTTTAAAAAAAAATTTTTTTTCCCCCCCTTTTTTTTAAAGGGGGTTAAAAGAAAGGGGGGGGGTTTTTTTTTTTCCCCTTTTTTTTTTCCCCCCCCCCCCCTTTTTTTTTTGGGGGGGGGGGGGGGGGGGGGGGGTTTTCCAAAAGGGGGGGGAAAAAAAGGGGGGGGAGGGGCCCCCAAAAAAAAAACCCAAAGGAAACCCTTTTTTTAAAAACCCCTTTAACCCCTTTTTTTTTTTAAAAAAAAACCCCCCCTTTTTTTTTTAAAAAAACCCCTGGGGAAAGGGTTTTTTTAAAAACCTTTTTTCCCCCCGGGGGGGTTTTTATTCCATTTTTTTTTTGGGGGTTTTTTTCCCCTTTTTTTTTTTTTTCCCAAAAATTTTTTTTTTTTAAAAAAGGGAAAAAAATCCCAAAAAAATTTTAAAAAATTTTCCCCCTTTTTTTTTTGGGGAAATTTTTGGGGGAAAAAAAAAGGGGGGGGGGGGGTTTTTTTTTTCCCCCCGGGTTTTTTTTTCCCCGGCCCTTTTTTTTTAAAAAAAAAAACCAAAGGGAAAAAATTTTTTTTTGGGAAAATTTTTAATTTAAAAAATTTTTGGGGGGGGGAAAAAAGGGGGAAAAAAAGGGGAAAAAAAAAAAAATTAAAAAGAAAAAATTAAAAAAAAGGCTTTTTTTAAAAAAAAAATTTAAAATTTAAAGGGGGGGTTTAAAAAAAAAAACGGGGTTTTAAGGGGAAAAAAAAGTTTTTTTAAAAAGCCAAAAAATTTGGGAAATTTTTTAAAAAAAAAGGGGGAAAAAAAATTTTTTTTTTCCCAAAAAAAGGGTTAATATTTTAAAAAAAAAATTTTTCCCGGGGAAAAAAAAAATTTCCTTTTTTTTTTTTTGGGCCCCTTTTAATTTTAAAAAAAATTTTTTTTTTTAAAAAAAAACCCCCGGGGGGGCCCCCAATTTTTTTCCCCCCCTGGTTTTTTTTTGGGGGGAAGGGGTTTGGGGTTGGTTTTTTTTTTTTTAAAAATTTTTTTTTTTTTAAATTTTCCCTTTTTTTAAAAAAAAAAATTTTTTTTTAAAAATTTTTTAAAAAATATTTAAAAAATTTTTTTTTTTTTTTTATTTAATTTGGAAAAAACCCCCCCCAAAAAAAAAAAAATTTTTTAGGGCCCTTTTTTTTTTTTAAAAATTTTTTTGGGGGGAATTTTTTCCCCGGCCGGAAAAAAAAATTTTTTTTTTTTTTTTTTTTAAAAATTTTTTTTTTTTTGGGTTTTAAAAAAATTTTTAAAATTTTTTGGGTTTTTTTTAAATTTTTTTTCCCCTTTTTTTTAAAAAGGGCCCCAAAAAAAAACCCTTTTTAAAAAACCCAAAACCCTTTTTTTTTTAAAAAAATTTTTAAAAAGGGCCCCCTTTTTTAAAGGAAAAAATTTTTTAAATTTTTTTTTCCCCCAAGGGTTTTTTAAAAAAAATTTTTTTTTTTTAAACCAAAACCCCAAAAATTTTTTTTTTTAAAAAAAAAAGGGGGGGGCCCAAAAAAAAATTCCAAAAAAAAAAAATTTTAAAAAATTTTTTTTTAAAAAATTTTTTTTTTTTTTCCCTTTTTTTTTTTTCCCCCTTTTTCCTTTTGCCGGGTTTTTTTAAACCCAAAAAAAATTTTAAAAAAAAATTTTTCCCCCAAAAAAAAAGGGGGGGAAAAAAAAGGGGGGTTTTTTCCTTATCCGGGGAAAAAATTCCCCCCTTTCCCAAAAAGGGGAAAGGGGGGGGGTTTCCTTTTTTTTTTTTTTTTTTAAAGGAAAAAAAAATTTTTTTTTTTTTCCCCCCCATTTCCCATTTTTAAATTGGAAAAAAAAAAATTTTTTTTTTTTTTTTTTTTCCCCCCCAAAAAAAAAGGGGGGGTTAAAAGGAAAAAAAAAAAAACCCCCCCAAAAAAAAAGGGGGGGGAAAAAAAAACCCCCCCCAAAAAAAATTTTGGGGGAAAACCCCAAAAAATTTTTTGGGGGGAAATTTTTTTGGGGGGGAAAAAATTTTTTAAAAAAAGGGGGTTTAAAAAAAACCCTTTTTTTGGGACTTTTTAAAAAAAATTTTTTTAAAAAATTTTTTTTTTAAAAAAAATTCCCCGGAAAACCCGGGGGGAAAAATTTTTTTCCCTTTTTCCCCAAAAATTCCAAAAACAAATTTTTTTAATTTAAATTTTTTTTTTAAAATTTTTTCACCCCTTTTTTTTTTTTTTCCCAAAAAAAAGGCCCCAAAAATTCCTTTTTTTAAAAAAAAAGGGGGGGGAAAAAAAAAAGGAAGGGGGGGTTTTTCCCCCCCCCCAAATTCCTTTTTTTTTGGAAATTTTTTTTTAAAGGGGGGTTTTAAAAAAAAAAAATTTTAAAAAAATTTTTTTCCCCCCTTTTTTTAAAAAAAAATTTTTTAAAAAAAAAAAAAAAATTTGGGGGAAAAAATTTGGGGGGAAAAATTTTTTTTTTTAAAAAAAGGGGGAAAAAAAATTTTAAAATTTTTTTCCAAAAAGGCCCAAAAAAAAAAAAAAAAAAATTTCCCAAAAGGGCCCTGGCCCCCGGGAAAAAATTTTTTTTTTTTTTCCCTTTGGGGAAAAAAAGGGGATAACCCTTTTAAAAAGGTTCTTTTTCCCCCCAAAAAATTTTTTTTTGGGGGGGGGGTTTTTTTTTTTTTTTTTTGGGGGAAAAATTTTTTTTTGGTTTTTAAAAAGGGAAAAAAAAAAGGGGGGGGGTTTAAAAAACTTCCCGGGTTTTCAAAATTTTTAAAATTTTTTAAAAAACCCCAAAAACCAAAAAAATTTTAAAAAAAGGGTTTCAAGGGGGGAAATTTTTTTCCCCAAATTTTTTTCCCCCCCCCCCCTTTTTTTTTAAAAAATTAATTTTTTGGGGAATTTAAATTTTTTTTGAAAATTAAAAAAACCCCAAATTTTGGGGATTTTTTTTGGGGGGAAAAAAAATTTAAAAAAAAATTTTTCTTTGGGTTTTTCCCAAAGGTTTTTAAAAAATTTTTTCCCCAAATTAATTTTTTTAAAAAATTTTTTTTAAAAAAAAAGGGGTTTTAAAAATTTTTTTGGGGGGGGAAAAAAAAGGGTTTTTTTTTTCATTTATTTTGGGGTTTAAATTTCCCCCTTTAATTTTTTTTTTTAGGGGGGAAAAAAAACCCCCCCAAAAAAATTTTTGGTTTGGGTTTTTTCCCCCCTTTTTTTTTGGGGTTTTTTTAAAAAATTTTAAATTTCGGTTTTTAAAACCGGGGGGTTTTAAAAAAACCCCCAAAAAAAAAAATTTGGGTTTTGGACCCGTCCCTTTTGGGAAATTAAAAAGGGGGAAAAAAAAAAATTTTTTTTTTTTTTTAAAAAAATTTAAAAAAAAAAAAAGGAAAATTCCCTTTTTTTCCCCGGGGGGGGGGGTTTTTGTTCCCCGGTTTAAAAAAAAACCCCCTTTTTTTTCCCCCAAAATTTTTTTTTTTTTTTTTTTTTTTTTTTGGGTTTGGGGGGAAATTTAAAAAAGGGAAAACCCCCCTTTTTTTTTTAAAAAAAAAAAAAAAAAGGGGTTTTAAAAAAAAAATTTTTAGGAAAAAGGGAAAATTTTTTTTTTGGAAAAAAAAGGAAAAACCGCCAAAAAAATTTTTAAAAAAAATTTTAAAAGGGGGGGAAAAAGGGGGGGGGAAAATTTTAAAAAGGGCCCCTTTTTTTTAAATTAAAAAAAAAAAAAAAAATTTAAAAAGGGTTTTTTTTTGGGGTTTTCCCTTTTTAAAATTTTTTTTTTTTTTAAAAAGGGGGGGAAATTTTTAAAATTTTTTTTTAAAATTTTTTAAAAAAAATTTAAATTTTTAATTCCCCTTTTTAAAAAATTTTTAAAAATTTTTTTAAAATTTTAAAAAAAGGCAAAAAAAAAACCCCCCCCTTTTTTTTTTTAAAAAAAGGGGGGCTTTTCCCCAAAAAAAAAAAAAGGGGGGGGGGGTTTTTTTAAAATTTTTTTTAAAATTTTTTTTTAAAATTTAAAAAAAAACCCAAAAAAAATTTTAAAATTTTTAAAAAAAAATTTTTTAAAAAATTTTTTGGGGAAAATTTTAACCCCCAAAAAAATTTTTTTTGGCCCAAAATTTTAAATTTAAAAAGAAAAAGGAAAAAAAGGGGGCCTTTTTTAAAAAAAAAAACCCCCAACCCTTTCCCTTTTTTGGGTTTAAATTTTTTTTTAAATTTTTGGGGGGCCAAATTTAAAAAAAATTTTTTAAAAAACCCCCCTAAATTCCCAAAAAAAAAAAATTTTTTAAAAAAAAAAAAGGAAAATTTTTGGGGGTTTTTAAAATTTTTTTTTTAAAAATTTTTTTTTAAAAAAAACTTTTAAACCCTTTTTCCCCCCAAAAAAATAAATTTAAAAAGGGGGGAAAAAGGGGATGGTTTTTTTAAAAAAAAAACCTTTTTTCCCCCCCCCCTTTTCCCCCCCTTTTTAAAAAATTTTTTTAAAGGGAAACCCCCCAAAAAAAAATTTTTTTATTTTTTTTTATTTTCCCCCTTTAATTTTTCCCCTTTTTGGTTTTTTTTTTTTTTTTAAAAAAAATTTTTTTTTAAAAAAAAAAATTTTTTTTTAAAATTTTTTTTTTTTTTTGTTTTTTTTAAAAAAAAAAATTTTTTTTTTTTTTTAAAAAAAAAAGGGTTTTTTTCCCCAAAACCCCCCCCTTAAAAAAAAAAAATTTTTTTTTTTTAAAAAACCCCCCAAAAATTTTTTTTTTGGGGCAAAAAAAAATTTTTCCCAAAAAAAAATTCCGGGTTGGGGAAAAAAAAACCCAAAAAAAGGGGGGGGGGAGAAAAAAGGTTTAAAAAAAGGAAAAAGGCCCCCAAAAAATTTTTTTTTTAAAAAATTTTTTTTTAAAAAAAAAAAGGGGGGGGGGGTTGGGTTTTTTTTTTTGGGCACCCGGGGGGGGGAAAAAAAAAAAAGGGGGAAAAAAAGGGTTTTTTTTTCCCCTTTTTTTTGGGTTTTACCCTTTTAAAAATTTTTTTTGGGGGGGCCCCCCCCCCTTTTTTCCCCCCCCCGGGAAAAATTTTTTTTTCCCCCCCCTTTTTTTAAAAAAAAAAAAAATTGGGGGGGGCAAAAGGGGGGAAATTTTTGGGGGTTTTTTTTTTTTTAATTTTTCCCGGGGGAAAAAAATTTTTTTCCCTTTAAATTTTTTTTTAAAAAAAAAAAAGGGAAAAAAAAAAATTGGGGGGGGAAAAAAAAAGGGGGGGGGGAAAACCCCGGGTTTTGGGGTTTTGGGGGGGGGAACCCCGGGGGGGGGAAAAAAATGAGGGGGTTTCCGGAAAGGGGGGGGGGAAAAAGGGGGGAAAGGGGGGGAAAAAAAGGGGAAAATTTGGGTTTTTTTAAAAAAAAAAGGGGGGGGGTTTTTTTTTTTTTTTTTAAAAAAAAGGGGGGGTTTTTCCCCTTTTTTTTCCCCCCCTTTTTTAAAAAAAAATTTTTTAAAAAAAAAAAAAGGGGGGAAAAAAAATTTTTTTTGTTTTATTGGGGGTTTTTTTCATTGGGAAAAAATTTTTGCAAAAGGGGGGTTAAATTTTCCCCCCTTTTAAAAAGGGTTTTTTTAAATTTTTAACCCCTTTTTTGGGGTTTTTAAAACCCCCGGGGTTTTTTTTTTTTCCCCCCCCAAAAAAAACCCCCCAAAAAAAAAAAAAAATTTTTTTTTTAAAAAACCCCCCCCTTTTTTAAAAAAAATTTTTTTAAACCCCCCCAAAAAACCCAAAATTTTTTCCCAAAACCCCCCCCAAACCCGGCCCCGTTTAAAGGGGGGGCCCCCAAAAGGGGGGGGGGAAAAAATTTTTTTCCCAAAAAAAAAGGAAAAGGCCCTTTTTTTTTTGGGCCCCCCCCCCCCCCAAAAAAAAAAATTTGGGGGGGGAAAAAAAAAAAAACCCTTAAACCTTTTTTAGAAAACCCCCCCCCCCAAAAATTTTTAAAAAACCCCCCCCCTTTTTTTCCCCCCCAGGAAAAAAGGGGGCCCCCCCCCCAAAACCCCCCCTTTTAAAAAAAAAATTTTTTTTTTTTTTTTCCCCTTTGGGGAAAAAAATTAAAGGGAAAAAAAAAAACCCCCCCCTTTTTTTTTTGGGGGGGGAAAAAAACCCCCCCCCCAAACCCCCCAAAAAAAAAATTTTTTGGGGGCCAAACCCCCCCAAAGGGGAAAAGGGGGGGGGGGGTTTTTTTTTTAAAAAAAACTTTTTAAAATTTTTTTTAGGGTTTAAAAAACCTTTTTAACCCCAAAAATTTTTTAAAAAATTTTTTAAAACCCGGGGGGCCCCCAAAAAAACCCCCCCCCTTTTTTTTTTTTTTT
Organism: Ctenosaura bakeri; assembly: GCA_948474755.1. NCBI lineage: Eukaryota > Metazoa > Chordata > Lepidosauria > Squamata > Iguanidae > Ctenosaura > Ctenosaura bakeri. Next base: position 7,556 of record CAOLHI010006898.1, read on the forward strand.
TTCCCTTTTTTTTAGGTTTTTTTTTGGAAAAAAAAGGGGGGTTTTAAAAATTTTTTTTTTTTGTTTTAAAAAAAAAGGGGGGGGGGCGTTTTCCCTTTTTTTTTTTTTTTTTCCCCCCCCCGGAAAATTTTTTTTCCCGGTTTTTATTTCCCCTTTCCCTTTTCCCCGGGGGGGTTTTTTTTTCCCCTTTTTTTTTTAAAAAAAGCCTTCCTTTTTTTTGGCCCACCCCCCCCAAAACCCAGGGTTTTTTTTTTTTCCCCAAAGGGGCCCCCTTTTTTTAATTTCCCCCCAAAAAAAAAGGCCCTTTTCCCCTTTTTTTTTTTCCCCCCCCCCCCCCCGGGGGGGAAAAAAATTTTTTTTAAAGGGGGGTTTTAAAAAAAAGGGGGGTTTCCCCCAAAAAAAAAAGGGGGGGGGTTTTTTCCCAAAAAAAGGGGGTTTTGGGGGGGGGGGGGTTTTTTGGGGGGGGAAGGGGAAAAAAAAATTTTAAAACCCCAAAAAGGGGTTTTTTTTTTTTAAAAAAAAAGGGGGGGAAAATTTTTTAAAATTTTTTTTAAAAAAAAAAAAATTTTTTTTTTTTTAAAAAAAATTTTAAAAAATTAAAAGTTTTTTAAAAAAAAATTTTTTTTTTTTTTTCCCCCCCCCGGGTTTTTAATTTCAAAAAAGGGGATGTTTTAAAAAAAATTTTTTTAAAAAAAAAAAATTAAAATTTTTTTAAAATTTTTTCCCAAAATTTTTTTAAAAAAAAATTTTAAAAACCAAACCCTTTTAAAAAAAAAAAAAAAAAATTTTAAAAGGAAAAAAAAAAAAATGGAAAAAAAAAAAGGGTTTTTAAAAAAAAAAAAACCCCAAAAAAACCCCCCCCCCCCAACCCCCTTTTTTTTTGGGAACAATTTTAAAAAATTTTTTTTTTTTTTTAAAAAAAAACAAGGGGTTTTTTTTTTTTTTAAAAAAATTTTAAATTTTTTTCATTTTTCCCCCAAACCCGAAAAAAAAACCCCAAAAAAACCCCCCCCCCCCCTTTTTGGGGTTTTTTTCCCCCTTTAAAAATTTTATTTTTCCCCCCCCAAGGCCCCCAAGGGAAAACCCCCCCAAAAGGAAAAAATTTTCCCCTTTTTTCCCCCCGGAAAAACCCCTTTTTTTTTAAAAAAAAAAAAAAAAATTTTTTAAAAAATTTTAAAAAAAAAAACCCCAAAAAAAAAACCCCCCCCCGGAAAAAAACCCTTTTTTTTTCCCCTTGGTTTGGGGGTTAAAAAAAAAATTCCCCAAAAACCCCCCCCCAAAAAAAACAAAAGGGGGGGAAAAAAATTTCCCTTCCCGGGGGGAAAAAAAAACCCCCAAAAAAATTTTTTTAAAAAAAATTTTTCCCCTTCAAAAAAACCCCCCCCCCCCCCCCCCCCCCCCCAAAAAAATTTCCTCCCTTTTTTTCCCCCCCCCCTTTTTTTTTTTTTTTTTCCCTTTTAAAAAAGGGAAAAAAAAATTTTTTTTTCCCCCTTTTTTTTTTAAAAAAAAAAAATTTTTTTCCCTTTTTCCCCCCCTTTTTTTTTTGGGGAAAAAAAAAAAGGGGGGGTTTTTTCCCTTTTTTTTTTTAAAAGGGGGGAAAAAAAAATTTTTTTTTTTTTTGTGCAGGGTTTTTTCCCCGTTTTTTTGGGGTTTTTTTGGGGAAAAATTTTGAAAAAAATGGGGGGAAAAAGGGGGGGGGAAAAAAAAAAAAAACCCCTTTTTTTGAATTCCCCAAAAAAAAACCCCCGGGAAAAAAAATTTTTCCCCCCCACCCCCCCCGTTCCCAAAACCCCCCCAAAAAAAAAATTTGGGGAAGGGAAAAAAATTTTTTTTTTAAAAAAAAAAAGGTTTTAAAAAAGGGTTTTTTTTTTTTTCCCCCCAAAAAAAGGTTTTTTGGGGGGGGAAAAATTTGGGGGAAAACCTTTTAAAAAAAACCCCCAAAACCCCCCAAAAAAAAATTCCCCTTCCCTCCCGGGGGCTCCCTCTCCCATTTGAGTGTACCTCCCCTGATTCTCCCCCCCCCCCATTCTCTTGCCCAGGTGCACATCCCTTTCCCTTCCACACACCAGGGCAAAAGGCAAGCAAATAAAAGGGACAGCCCTGCGCATTCATCCCCCCATTCCCCCTCTCCCATTTTCTTGCCTTTTGTCCAGGCTCGCTGCTTTCCTTTTTTGTACCTGGGCAAAAAGAAAACAAATGGAAGGGGCATGCATGCATGTGTCTTCCTTCCATGCACCGGGGAACAGATTTTGAAGAGAGGGGAAGAATGGAGGGGAAGGTTTATGATCCCTTTCCCTTCTCCATGTGCAGGACTCCCCCTTCCCATTTCTTTGTCTTTTGCCTGGGTTTTTGGGAAAAGGAAGGCACAAAATACCTAGTCAAAAGGCAAGGGAATGGGAGGAGGGGGAATGGGGGGGGGAGCGGGGCCCCTGGGAAAATAATCAGATTAGCAAAGGTCAAACCTGTGAATGTGCAGGGAGAACTGTAAAACCAAGGTTTATCTCCTTACCTGATTGTGCATGCACACACGCACGTGCACGCACACACACACGCACGTGCACGCACACACACACCCACACACATGCATCTTGAGTGGAAGCTAAGTTATATCTCTTGTTACATCCAGCAAATAGGAGGCCTTTTGATACCAGGTATCCAGCTTCTTTTCTTGCTCAGCTTTCCTCTGTCCATGCCATTTGCTTGCCTTTTGCCCGGGGCCTAAGCAATATGCCCCGTCCCATGAAGTTCCTTTTCAGAAAAACCCAAAAGTCAGTAATCTATGGGAAATGTGAAGCTGTCCACATTTGGTAACAGTCCTGGCGCATTGTGTGTGCACAGTGAACGGGGGGTGAGGGGCTGGGGAAAAAGGGCATGTGTTCTGTTCTGTGGAGATTATCCTGCCCCAGAATTTATATTGATTCTGACTGGTCTTCCTTTTTAAAAAAACATATCTAAGAAATAACCACTCTAGGGGAAAAAAAAGCTTTGCATGAAGGGAAGAATCTGAATTAATTGTACATAAAATTACTTCTGCTGAGGTCAGTTATAGGAGAAAAGAATCTAATGTTTACTTGAGGATAGGTTTTCACACAGCTGAATAATAAAGACATAATAAAAACTGAAATAATGTGTCTATATTGTGTCTCGGAGGGGTTTAAAAAAGCATTTACCTGAGATGCAGGTTTTAAAGTGGTTATTTACAGGGCTTTGCGCAGGGTAGTAAAAATTGTGTTAAGATTTATATTGTAAATAGCAGCATAACAGGACTTTGCACTCTCCTTGAATTCAAATTCCCCTATTAGGTTGCTTCAGCTGAAGGAAAACATTCAAGTTTTTGCTGTAAGTCCCAACAAGCACGTTGAATATTTAAGACTCAACAAAGAGTTTGTTCCCAACGCTTGAACAAATGGCACTAATGTGACCTTTAATTTATGAATTCCTTTGGAGTCATTCTTCCTTGCAATTCCCTAAGGGTAATCCCAGTACAGTCATGTCAATGTACAATAGGAACTTTTATCTGATGTGGAAGCTTGGCATCTCTCAATTTAGATGGTTACACTGGCAACCCTGAAAAAGTTCTACTGGTGATTGTGGTACTGCAGTATTGCCATGTGGGATTGCAGAATTGCTCCCCTTTTTTGTTTCCTTTAAAAATGGCATTTTCTAAGACTTTGAAAAGTGTATTGTACAGACCTATTTCACAATTGCATTTTGATGGAAAAATATTACTACTGCTATTCAAACAAATTTATGAAGCAGATACTAGGACTTCCTGCCCCCAAACCCCAGTCTCCATCATCTCATGTTATTGCTGAGCTAGGCATTCCCCAAATTTCAGGCAGAATAGATCTGGCCTATTTTAGATAGTGCTGTAGATTAAA
>CAOLHI010006899.1:0-21897 GCA_948474755.1 Ctenosaura bakeri
ATGAAAACAATATATGCAATATGAATGAAATATGACACCCTTTTCTCAGTCCTATATTTACCTGGACTCACATGGAGAACATTCCTGCAGAGGAGGTAAGCTTTTGATGATCTCCATGGAGTGAGAACAGGGTGTTAAAATTTGATTGGTGCCAAGTGACAGATCAAGGCACATGATAGGGCCAAGCAAGTCAGTTAAGCAGTTCGCCCTCTATACATGCACTCCATTTGAGCATTGATCCATCCTTCCTCCCTCAATGCAGTGTGAGTTTATCTGGTCACTTTGGGGCCAAATAGGATTCCCCCCTCTTTTTCTTTGGGGGGTGCCTATCTATACTGTATTTGATGGACTTGGGGAAATTGGCTAAGGGTGGTGTCATTAAATAGGTGGTTCTTTGGTAGGCAATGGGCTAGAATAAGAGTTCAGTGATCACCTCTTGGTAGACTTTTGGTGTAAGGTAGGGCTCGCTCTCGAAACCCCTTGTTAGGGCCTTGCATCTCAGGGGGTTGGGGAAGAAGGCTCCCTTGAGGTTAACCTGGGAATAAGGCTCTCAATTTTAGAGCCTTTTGGCTTGGATGGGAGTCCCTGGATTACACTCCAAGATGCTGGACTGGGGAGCAATGAGAGCAATTTGGATTGCTCCTGGGGCTGAGGTGTTATCACCCATGGTAGGCTGAACAGGCTGTCAAGTAGTGACCTTGCCATCAACTGGATTCGTATCAGGTTGCCTCCCCCACTTTTGTATCTTTCAGGTCAATGCAATTTAAATAGGACAGGTCAAAATAAAGTTGTCCTTAGTTTACCCAATTTTGTGTCTCGTCTCTTTATGCCATGGTTGAACATCAGTCACTTTTAGAGTTACACTTGGTACAGATGCAAGAGAGGGCCTTCTTAGTGGCTGCTCCCAGATTATGGAAGTTAACACAGCTACCTCCTTTTTGTCCTTCTGTTGGCAGACAAAGTCCTTTCAGTTCAAATTTGCAGACCTTCAGAAACTAGTGGTTTGTTACAGTCGGAATATGTAAAATGGATATGCTAGGATTTTTAATATTTTACTACTTATTTATTGTTAGCGAGTCATTTTTTAACTGGTGAGTTAATAGTAGAACCAATTTAATTTTAACATATGCAAGCTATGGCTTTTTAAAACAAACTTGTTTCAACTATGTTGGAAGGTATCTTGTATCACAAACAGGGGAGAAAGGTAATATAGAAATCAAATCCGAACAGATCAAATCAAATAAAATCAATCAATCTTAGCAAGAAAATTTGCCTGGCAGTTCTACACATGTTTACTCAGAAAATTTTTGCTCCACTGAGTTTAAATATATAGGTGTAGGAATACTGCCTTCATCTCTAGGTACTTAAGGACTAAGAAATATTTTTTAAAAAATTATTCAAGAGCAGTACTACACAGCATTTTCTTTAAAAAATTAAACTGTAACAAAACATTTGCAAACATCATATGCACAACTTTGACAAACATGTGTTAACATAGCTGAACTTAAAAGCTGTGATCTAATTTAGATGCTTCAACAGCAGTTTAAAATCTGAGTCTGTAATCTCTTGTTCAGAATAGATATTAAATAAGAAGTGAAGCCAAGCAGGGACATGTATGAGTAAAACTGTTAGCATTCTGTTGTTGTTGTTATGTTGATATTTAAGACCACAGTCTTTTAGTTTCTAAATTGTGTGTGTGCCTTCAAGTCACTTGTCAACTTATGGTTATTCCATGAGTAGAATAGTTTCTTAGGTAAGGAATACTCAGGGGTGGTTCTGCCAGTTCTGTCCTCTGAAACATAGCCTACAGAACCTGGTATTCAATGGTAGTCTCCCATCTAGCTATTAACCAGCTAAGCTGACCCTCCTTAGCTTCAAAGATAAGACAGGATCCAATGCCTTTAGGATATTTAGACATCTAGTTATTAAATTAGTGTTGGACTTTTGAAGCAAGTAAATAAGATGCTTACATTAAATTCTTCTAGTGTTCTCAGCAGGAACATGAAGGCTACATGAAGGCCCTGGTGGCACAGTGGTTAAATGCCAGTACTGCAAGCCACAAGGCCGTGAGTTCGATCCTGCCCGGCTCCAAGGTTGACTCAGCCTTCCATCCATTCGCAGGTCGGTAAAATGAGTACCCAGCTTGTTGGGGGCATGTATAGAAATGTTTCGAAATACATGCTATTTATAAGTTGTTCGCCGCCTCGATCCATATGGAGAGGTGGGATACAAATAAATAATAAAAAAAAAATTCCAATGTGGACTGCCTTGGGTGTCCCCCTTAGGTTCAATTGGAAGACTTATGAATAGACAGGCACAGGATTACACTGTAAGACTTCTTTTACACAATCCCCCCCACACACAAAATTGGATCCAGACACAATCATGGTTGGAGGGGTATTTCTATTCTTCTTGATCTTTTTCATGCTTTAGTTTTCTGCCTACAAGAATATCTCAATATTTTTTAAAAGATTCTACAACTGACATAATTTAAACATGAATGCTAAATGAGCTCTCCAATGTGCTGAACCAAATTCTCAAAATACATCCAGCACCCTGGATAATTCTCCAGCATCCCACTGACAATGGAGCCACTGATATATAGATTTCTATCTGTATTGATGTTATAGGCTCATATTCCACAGTTTAACTTGGTTGATTATTAAATGAACATACATAAGAAAAAGAACTGGCAAATCCACCACAGAGTACTCCTTGCCAAAGAAAATCATACAGAATTCATATGAAATTCCCCATAAGTCCACAGGTGATGCACACGCGCACGCGCACATACGCATACACAACACATACAAAGGTTCGCTCTAGTTGTAATTAACTATTGAATTGAGGCCATTGATTTTAATGAGACTTATGCCCATGAACCTAGACATAGGACCATGCTAGTATTCTTTAAACCTTGTACCAAACTAGAGATAATGCAATAGATCCATAACTAGAATTACTCAGGTTATTATAGCAATAATGGGGTGACCATGAATACCCTAAAGGCACCAGATCCCATTTGGTTCTGAAAGCTAAGGAGAGTCAGCCCTGGTTACTACGTACATAGGAGACTGCCAACGAATACAAGGTGCTGTAGGCAGTATTTCAGAGGAAGTAACTGGCAAAACCACTTATGAGTATCCCTTGCCTAAGAAAACCCTCTAAAATTCATGAGGTCATCATAAGGCAACATGAAGGCACATGCATATGTGCATGTGCGCGCACACACACACACACACGTACATACATAAACATACACATGTGAACAAATCGGGACCACTATGCTAGTAAGACACTGTGCTGGTAAACTGTCTCTCCTCCTTTGATGCCATTTTCTCTAACAGGCACTGTATATTCAAGTTACTACTTTCTCAACATGGAAAAACTTCTAGTACCTGTTCACGTGGTACTTGTCACTGCTGACCCACAAGCCAAACAGCATTTTGGAGGGAGCTATTTTTAAAAAGAATTCAGAACATGATGCAGAAGGAAGAGGTTAACCCCTTCTCTTCTCATAGCGTCATGATCCTGGCCTCATCCACCACCTCTACCACCACTTCCCAGTGACCATTAATTTAGGAAAAACAAAAACAAAACAGAGAGATGCTACCCAATTATCTCATTTATTATCTCTGGTCTGTTTTGTAATCTTTTTACTTTCAGGAGCTCTCAAGTGTTGGCCCAGTGCCCCTTTTAAGCAAGCACGATGGATTGCCTTGGAAATGACCTACTTTCAGTTGCATAGAATTAGAGGCCCGGAAGCAATATCAAAAAACTTAGTAATAACTTCTCTTTTTTTTTTAATGGCTTATGCTTAATTCTACAAAGGATATATGGAATAAATTGGCTGGGAAAAATGGTTTGATCAATCTGCTCACTAGACATAATTTGTTTATTCTGACTACAACTTAAAATGGTGGAGGCAGCAGAAGGACTTTATTGAAAAAATAGGGGAAGTACAAAGAAAAGAAAACGGCTTTGCCTGATATATTCAAGTTTGAAGAACTCTTATTATCTTTTCAGAAGATGTAATTAAAATATGATTTTCCTCATAATCAGGTATTTATATCATATCATATGCAGGTATCCTATTCATTAACAGCCACTTTTTGGCCAGAAATACCTGCTCAGTATGCAGTCCTTCCCTATGTTTGTTTGGAGATGCATAGTACCATGACCAAAACTACAGTTCCTTGGTATGAGGAGTGGGCAAACAGTAATCCATGCAGCCTGACAGACCCCACAGTTCTTGGATCCCCATAACACCCCTACACCAGGTCAGGAATTGGCATTAAACTGTCCCTCCCAAATGCCTCTAGGGGTGCAAGTGGCCATTTAAAGGCTATCCAAAATAGTCAACATTTCAAAATGTTGGTTCTTGTTTTGAAAAGGGTTTATCAGGTTCACTTCCATGTTTGAAAAAGAGGCCAGAACAGTCCTATGAGGTCCAAGGGAGGGTAACATCGCCCCACAAATTCTCCAGAAATCTCCATTGCTCCTGTATATCTCTTTAAGTAAAGAGAGAGATCTTGTCAGGCATACCTGAAAAGCAAAGGCCTAGGAGGTGGGGGGTGGGAGTATGCAGTAGGGTTTCCCTACAAAACTGGCCACAAGATTTGCTGCTGCTGGAAGTCACCACAGGCCACTGACATGACTTCTATTGCAGCATCAAACAGCAGAATAGCTAAAAGCAGTTGTACCTTCCCTGTTGTGATCTCCCCTTTCATTCCCATTCCCAACCCATTACAAGTACTGCAAGAAGTCACTATCCTTACATTTTGCCTTTGCTGTATGGAGCAGCAAGTGTGGGGAAAGTGTGGCTTACGGGCTGCATGTGATCATAAGATTGCTTTATGCCCTCTCAAGCTCCTTCAACAATTTTTTAGAATTTTTTTTTTGGATGTGGTGGAAGTGGCTGGAAGGGTCCATTCCAAGATCAGTGTGTGTCAGGGGGCGAGGACAGTATGGTCCCCTAGTCCCTGACAATTTCCTATCCCTATCCTGTATGTTCTTCAGTGGCAACTGAAGTGGTGGGGGGAGAATCCAGAAAATGCAACATAATGCTCCATGTTTCAAGAATTTGACTACTCTTGTTGTAGGGTATAAATAGAATTCAGAATCTGTCTGTGTAATTAATCTTTGAATCAGAACTGGAGAAGTCAAAGAATCTGGACAGAAATACTTAACTCATTACAAGATCTGAGTCTAAAATCAATAGTACAACAACTACCACCATCTTATTTATGCACAATTCACATTTAACTACATTTTTTTCTGCTGACTGGAATTGCTGGAAATATAATAAGTGTGTGGCTCATCTCATTAACAGATTATGGTCTGTAGGGTGTTCCTGAGAAATTGTTTATCAGAAGTGGCTAAGGAAATTAATGTTACCCTGAACTCTTCTTGTTTCTTGAAATTCACACATTTAACTGAGCAGCGCACATGTAGGAAGATATATTAGGATGCACATAGATCGGTGGATGAAAGATCTGAAAGGAGGATCCACCAGGGAGTTCACATCATGCTCAAAGATCTTTCCTGAAACAACAATACTGTAATACCGAATGGATGGGATGTGAAATTTCTCCCTGGGGACAATTTATAATCCTTAACAGGAAAGGGAGAACATTGCATTCAGAGCCTGCTAAGAAATTTTGCAGTTCCACTTGCAATAGAATGGTGCTAGACAATCCTTTTATTAATAAATGCAATTTCAATTTTTTTCTTGAAAAAATGTGTGAACTGAGGTAGTAGAAAGGGTGGGGGAAATCACACTCCAGTGAACAGCAAAGGCAGAAAGATGATTTTCTATTGCCAAATGAGCAGTCAAAACAAACTTCAGAACTGAAGGATTCAAACTATTATTAAGTCCCCCAGTTTCAAAGTTTTGGGCTAATAAGCTGAGACCATTATTCTTCAAACTTTTGACTCGACTTGTAGCTTTCACCCTAGTCTGCCTTCTCTCAGTCCCCTTTCCTTTCCTGTTGAATCAAAAGTCCCATTTAAACAAGAAGTGGCTGCTACAAAATTTCTCCTGCAGGCTTTCCATGACCACTTTGGATGGCTACATTTAAATGCACTTCCTAGCCAGTGAGTATATGCTGACCCACTCTTACACTGAGAAGAAATTTTGCCCGATGTATGTCCTGTACAAATTATGCCCTATTTAGCGCAGATGATGATGAGAAGGGGTGCTTTTTGCTGCAGCCTTCATTAAGGTTTCTAGCTTCATCGTGGGTGTCATCTGCCCTATCTCCCTGGCAGATGTGGCATGAAGTGGCACCAGGGCATAGGAATCTGGTTCACCCATTTTTGAAATGTAATCAATGCTGCAGTCACATTCCTTACCCTTCTTATACTGCAAAATCCATTTTAGGAAAGGAAGAACAGGTCTCACAAGGAGACTAGGGAGGTTTCTAGATCTCATTGTATCTTCATGGTGTCATTGGGAGCATGCCAAGATCTGGAGCTTCAAATAGGTCTGCATTTAAAATAAGCTAATTCTGGCATGACCCTCAAATGAGCTTATTTTAGACCAGCCCACTCCAGATGGAAGCTTGACCATCATTAGCTCACAGATTTCCACTTAGTGCAGACTAAATTGCACTCAAAAATATTCTTTCAGCATGCACGCAAGGTTTCGTTTTTCCTGAACAGAGGCAGAAGCTGGAAATTCTCACTCATGCACAGAATGAAATATCTGTAATGTATGTATTTAACTGACTTCTTTTCCTCTGTTCCATTTCTCTTTTGTTTCTTTTGCTTTTTGGCCTCAGAAATTATCATGGGACTTAGAAGGACATGCTTCAAATCTGGAACAGGGTCCTGCCATGAGCAAAGATGAGGCAGTTGTGTTCAGCAGCTCTCTTGCCCAAGCTCATTTAAATTACTAGTTGAAGGGCAAGAGCACCATAGCAGTCTTGTGCAGGCCCAAACTAAGACATTGTTGTTATGTGTCTTCAAGTCATTTCTGACTCATGGTGACCCTAACATGAAATTATCAAGGTGTTTTCTTGGCAAGATTTGTTCAGAGGGGTTTGCCTTTGCCTTTGCTTCCCCTGACTCTGAGAGAGTGTGGCTTGTCCAAAGTCATCCAATGGATTTCCATGGCTGAGTGGGGATTTGAACCGTGGATTCCAGAGTCATAGCCCAATGCTCAAACCACTGTATCATGCTGCTGAGGTCTTAAACTATGTCACATTTATGAGGCTGAAAAGGTATAATATTATAACACAATCTTTTCCTATGCATTTTGCATCTCTGTGTGATGTAAATCTTTCCTTATTGCATTGTTTCACACAAAAAACACCCCACCATTTCAAATAGTTTTCCCACATTGGGAAAGATTTTGTTCATTTTTCATTGATTTTTTTTTGTTTGCACCTTAGTATTTTTTGTGAAATTTCATTTGCACAAACAAACTTCATTTTGCACAAAAGCCTTTTCTTTTGCGTGCAGAAAACCATGCATTTTGTACAAAATATGTTGTTTTCTGTATAAAGATTTTGGAGTTTGCACAAATTCAAGGGTTTTTTTCAGTAATCTTTCTTTTCTTTTTGCAAGAAAGTTTCACCATTTCCCCCATCAGTCTCTGTCTCTCTGTCTGTCTGTCTCTCTGTGTATCTACACACACACACATCAATTGCACATTTGGCTGGATATGTGGGCTCCACTGTTGGCTGGATGTATTGATATATCCTTTTTCGTTGAGGGCAAGAGATTGGAAAGATTTATGAGATGTAGACATACAGGATAGATAGACAGAGAGCACCAGGGGATTATTTATCAGCCACTCATATTCTGGGCCTTAAACTGTAGTTTAGCTAGCTTGCCCTTAAAATGAGTACTTCTCTTGTGCAACTTTTGTTCATTTTCATGAAGCCTGCATGCAAATCTACAGTACCTCACTTTCATTAGCAGAAAGGGCTGTTCTTTGAATTTTCTGCCTTACGTTTTGAAACTGGTTCCAATAACAGCTAATCAACCTATATCTCAGACAGCATCACACCTTCCATCCAAAACAGTCTATCTGTTTTGGAAATGAGGGCTAGAATCTTGCTGGGGGCTTGCATCTTTGAAAGTGGAGTTATGTCAGTGGGAATTAGAATTGGGCAATTCCATATTATTTGTATCCAGTAAAGGGCTGCTGTTATGTTGCTATGTAGGGGATCCAGCGAATGCACAAAGAGACTGTTGCATATTACGACTGATATATATTGGTCGTGTTGAGCATCTGTCCAGCTGAGTATCAGGACACTGGCAAGGGAGTGCCAATGTACATTGTTATAGCTCAATGTGCATCAGGATACTATTGTTGAGGTACATGGAGACAGCCATGCATCTTTGCAACTCACTAACAGGGTTTCTTAGAGTCTCTGCTACATAGCAAAGTGTATGTAGAGTTATCTAACATACATTCTAATAGAAGATTCCAGCCTAGATCTTTGCTCTGAAGGTGCACTAAAAGTTAGTGATAATGGAAACCAGCTGGTTATACTCTCTCAATAATTTAAGCAACCAAGAATCTCAGGGTACTTTAAAGACTAACAGAGTTCATGAGTTACAGTCCACTTCATTAGATACAAGAAGTGTTACACTGAACCAGAAGGAATATACGTACATGGTGTAGGAGGTGAGGAACTGCAAATGGGTCAGTGGGAAATGAAATGCAGCTAGTTATAATTACCCTATCAATAAAACAGAGAGGCCTGAATATTCTTGGCAGTCCCAACTACAATAAACATATTGAACAGTTGGATTTATCTATGTGTTACCTCACAATTCAAGCAGTCTACTGTAACTGGGACCACCACTAAAATTTAGGCCATAGTCTAACCATAACCATTGTTTTCATCATGCCTTGGGAAGTATAGTTGTTGAAACACTTTTATAAGTGATTGTCCACCTGTTTGTGTTGAGATCTGCCTTTTCTTTAAAAAATGTATTGTGTTTTAAAAATAGAAAAGAAAGGGGGAAAGCAAGTGGGGTGTATAGCATATTAATTAGGCATATACATTCCTATCAAATGACCATGTATCCGTTCACATTTTAATTGCCATGGTCTTCATACAATGGCTGTCGCTGCCACTGCCGTCTCCTCCTCCTCCTCTTATTTCTATCCAACATACTCAAAAGAGAGAGGCTTGTAGCATAGTGGTTTGTAGTGCTGTAGTGGCTTGAGTGCTGAACCAGGACTTCAGAGGACCAGGGTTCAAATCTCTGCTGAGCCTTTTTAAACCCTCTGATTGACCTTGGGCAAGTTACACATTCTCAGCTTTAAAAGATAGCAATGAAAGCCCTTCTCTAAATAAATGGTGCTAAGAAAACCCTCAGAAAGGTTGATCTAAGATGTCCTGACTATCAGATGAAAGATGGCAAATGTTCATCTTTCCAGCTTTGGAGTATAAGTCTTTCAGCAACAGTAAAAGCACACAGGATCCAGTAAGAGAGACCATGTTAAGTTCCATGTTGTAGGGATATAATTTCAAAGGATCCACCTTGAAATCCAACTTTGAAGTTCCATCATTCAGGAAAGCCCACCCTGAATTCAGTGACTAAGTGCCCTGGATGGCTAAAGTGTTCTTACATTGGTTGTTGAATATCACCATTAAATTATTCATCTCAGCTGTAGATATCTATGCACTATGATGATAGGCAAGATGTGCTTGTGGAAAATGAAAAAAAAAAATCACCTTCTATTAAGTGTGGAAAAACTAAATAGTTGCAAATTTCTGAAGTTTTGTTGCTACTGCCTACCTGGCCATTTTTAATATCACATTGTGGTGCTTTTTTAAAACCTGGTTACCAAACATCTCTCTCTCTCCCTCCCCTAACTGTGTGTGTGTGTGTGTGTTTTCCAGAGCTTACAAATGTCAGCCAATCTGTAGAAAGAACATAATTTCTCAAAGAGCACAGATCTTTCAAGATGATCTCATCTGGTACCTACAAGGCTGAAGGCAATTTAGAAAGTGTTTTATCTGGAGAAAGATGTTTACAATTCTCAGTAGGCTTCTTTTTTGAAAAAGGAGAGGGAGGAGGAGGAGATGATGGTGGTCACTGCATGAAGACCATGACAATTAAAGCTAAGTTCATATTTATATATCTTCTCAAATGAAAAATTGTATTTTGCTGACCTTTATACACCTCATGAATTACTTGCTATGTAATTGCCTTGGCTGAAAGCCAACACTGTACAAGCAACAAACCACTACCACGAAGGAAGTAGTTTCATAAGTGGAATAACCCTACTGAGTGCTATCCTTCGCAAAATAATTGAATAATACCTGGCTCTTCTATCTGATATGACACCAGACAAAGAGCTACCTGGTTAGTTCAAGTACACTTGTAAAATAATTCAGTTGATCTTTAAGTTTCATTCTTGGCTATTTCTACTTGGTCTTCATTGCCTGTGACTTGCTCCAGCTTCCCAAGCCATGATAACACAGTGATGTGGTGGTGCCCATAGCCCTTCCTCAAATGTAATTATTACTGTCCTACCTGTGTTCCTTTTTTACCCCTATTTTTTAACCTTTCAAGCTTCCATTCCATTCATACAATGGGGATGAAACCTTGAGAGGAATAAGGGCACCTGTCAGAAAGTGGTAGGACATTTATCTTCAGGACATTTGGCAATTTTCAAATACTTGCTTTTTCTATTCTGCTGCAATGCAAATATGAGGAAAACAGGATTTTGTAACAGAACACACAACAGAAGGGTAGGAGAGGAAGTCAAAAAGCACAATTCAGAACTGAGAGTTCTGTTCCTTCCAGCCATATGGGTTGTGCATGAATAATTCCTTAAGTGAAAAATGAAAACAGTGTTGAATCTCGCAACCTTTGGATAAGATGGGTATTCACTTTTAAAGCACTTTATGAATTTAGACATAACATATATCAAGGACAGGACTTGGCAAGTAGCATTACTGTGACATAAAGTGGCTTTTTCTTACAAATGCAAGAAAAACAATACGGATAACTAGGTGAGGATGTACAATGAGATTCTTCTGGATCTATTCCTAGCAGTTCCTTTGTTGTTGTTTATGTGTGATCTTAAAAATTAAGAAGTCTTCCTTGCAAAAGTCCTAATCTTTCATGCAGAATTCCACTAAGTCCACATAGACTTTTGAACAGAGAACTCAGTGATAACTTTGTTATCAAGTTCATGGCATTTAGCTTATGGGAAATTAAGATTCACATCCCCACTCAGCCATGAAACTTGCTGGGTGGCTTTCAGCCATTAGCCAGTTACTCACTCTCATCCCGATTTCTCACAAGTTGTGAAGGAAGGAGAAAGCATGTTAAGCAGATTACAGAAATGCAGGATATAAAAGTGTCTAACACATAATAAATAAAAATTTATGCTCAGTTTGGGATAAATGGTTATTTATATCCTTTTGTAGATTCATGAAACATTTGATTTGGTAGCTGGATTGGATGTGGTGGGAAACCCAAAACTGACATGACTGATAACAAGTCTTGGAGTTTATTCTCTGATGAAAGAGGAGATATCTCCATCACCATTCCATTGTTTATTGGTTATATACATATTCCACTATTCCTCTAATGAACTCCTCCCCACTTTGTCCCTATAGCAACCCTTCTCAGCAGCTGTTCCTAAATTATGGAACCCCCTCCCAAAAGAAGCTTGATTGGGCCCATCTCTGCTCTATTTTCCCTGGTAAACAAAGACTTTTTCATTCAAAGAGGCCTTCAGTTTTTAAATGGTTGGGCAGAAGGATGTGCAATGGGTTGTTTCACGTTGCTTAACATCCACATGAAACTGCTGAAGAAAGTCCTCTAGATGTTTGAGCTGTGCTATCAGATAGCATGCATTTTTATGTATTTTCTATGTACAAGCCCCAGCTAGACTGCAAAACTCTTATTTGGATTCTCAGAGACAGCTTGGGAATGGACGATTGGGGGCAAGCTAAAGTTTAATCAAGGTAAAGATAGAGATGCTGTAAGTATGGAAATAAGCTGATCGGAACAGAAAGATGTTTCTGTAGTATTTGCAGACTCTCCCAAAGACCAAATTTGGACTGCCTCCTTTAACTTGGTTCTCTTCATAGAAACATAACAACAGTAATAGTCTGAAGTTACTTTGTATATTATGCATGCATAACTATCAATACTAGAGTACTTTGACATACTATATACGGAATGGTTGGAGAGGTGTAGAATTTCAGGAGGTCACATATGAATCATTTCCAGTTCTCTAGGTCTCCCTGGGCCATAATCTCTCTAGTTTCTTTCTTTATGGGGATGGATATTGTTTGGAATTTTCCACATGGATAAGTGAAGCATCTTGTATTCTGGAGGTCTCTGGAGGGGCTACTCTCCATTTTTAGCATCATTTTTTTGATGATGGGAGGGAACTACACATTATCCATCCCCTGCTGTATAGGATTTCCTTTGAAGATGACTTGGTGTCTTCAGCTCTTGCAGAATGCAGCTGCTTGGCTGCCCACTTGAGTCTGGCAGTTAAAACACATTGCACTAATTCTGTCCCCAATTGCCTTGCCTACTGTCACCTTAACTGATTCAGGTCTAAGGGCTCGTGCCCATGCACACTAGAAATTTAAAGCACCAATATTCTATTTCAACTGTCATGGTCCTGTAGAATCCTGGGATTGGCAATTGAGGGAGGAAGATTTAGAATTCTCCACCAAAGCTCTCCAGTGCCTCACCAAACCACAAACCTCAAGATTCCATGAGACAGAAACATGGCAGTTGAAATAGAATATTAGTATCATAATTCTTCAGTGTGAATGGGCCTCTGGTTTTGACCCTTAGGCCTTTATCACATGATAGCACAATCCTAGCAGGGGGACACATTGCTGCTGATCCGTGATATGTGACACCACACCACACCATTGGGTCCTACTGCTGTCGCCTCCCCAGTCACTGTGATCACACCATAAATCATTACCAGAAAAAATCCAGTAAGAGCCTTTCTTCATGCAACGATCTCATCAGCTGCAGGCATGCAGGAAGGGCAGAAATGCTATCAAGCACTTCCTTCTGCAGTACAGCCCAGAAAGAATCCAGCTGTACTGCAGAAGGAAAGATTGTGTCCTGAACGCTACCCATCTACCAGTAACCAACTAGTACGGTGGAAGGCGTTTGGGTCCCAATCCAATTCCGGCAATAGCATTGCCAGGATCATGATAGAATGATGTAAGATTGTGGCATAGTGCAGTAAGGACCGTAGAACTCTACATACTCTTGGTCCACTATTCCAAGAACCTGCTTTGAGATTGGCATCTTTGACCCTACTTACTTCCCCACTGTTCTGATTATTAAGATTTGTGGTCATTACAGGCAGGGTCTTACGCTGTGGAATACTGTTCCAAGGAATGTATGGATTGCTCCTTCAATCTTAGCAATCAGTTGATTTAAATTATATATTTTTGTTGGACATGCTTCTGACTTGCTGCAATATTTTGAGAGAAATGGCAACTGGTTTTACTATATTTTAAACTATTTCTGATTTTCTCTAAAAAAATTCAGTATTTTAATGGTAACATTATATTATTTTAATTTCACCTTTATATAGTTATTTGGCACTTTGAGAGGTCATTTTCCAAAAAAGTGCCCTTCCAATAATTAAATTAAATTAAATTAATATGTTTGTTAGTTTAGCCAGATTTAGGCTGCCCGTTGTTCACATCTTTTCCTCTTTATATTTAAGGACCACTGCAGCTGAAAGCTGCTTATGAGTGAATGAATTATTGCTAGGGCATCTAGCTATAATAATCCAGTTTGCTGGGAATGAATAGCACAGCTAGACTGTAAACGCTATATTCAGACTATACCCCACGTGAATGCCTGAAACAGGGTGGACCTTCAGTAAATACATGGCGAATTATAGCATACATAGATAACATTAATTTACATCTTTGTATATAACTTAGTTCCCTCTAGCCTTCTACTGTTCTAGCCATAATGTCTCATAATATTAGGCTTGCTTGAGCCTTCATCATTTTCATAAATAATCACCTATATTTTTGTGTGCCTTCAAGTCATTTCTGACTTATGGTGACCCAAAGGTGAACCTATCATGGTATTTTCTTGGCAAGATTTCCTCAGAGGGGCTTGCCTTTGCCTTCCTCTGAGGCTGACTGCATGCAATGTGCCCAAGTTCACCCATTGGGTTTCCATGGACAAGCAGGGGTTCAAATCCTGAACTCCAGAGTCCTGCTCCAACATCCAAACTACTACACCACATTGGCTGTCATCATCATGACAATTATTGCTGCATTGTCCAGCACTGTCAATAGTCCAGATTTACTACCTTCACTACCACAGCGATTCTGCTCTTCCATAACAATATCATGATCGTACATCTCCACCTTGGGTGCATGTGTAACAGTCAGAGTTTTCCTATGGCAATCAAATTTTAATTAATCAATCAATAAGCCAAAAAGGAGACAGATGAAGACATACAGTGGTCTCTCAGTATCCACTAGGATTTGGTTCCAGGATCTCTGGTTCCAGGATATCAAAATCCATGAATGCTCAAGTCCCATTATATACAACAGCATAGTAAAATGCTGTTCCTTTTTAAAATAGTTAGCAACTCAACTTGCTTTTAGGATTTTTAAAAAAATATTTTCAAGCTGTGGTTGGTTGAATTCATGGATGCAGAATCCATGGATATGGAGGGCTAAGCGTACATGGCAAAGTCTTCTTCCATACCTTCAAATACAGAGATATCTTATTGGCATAGATACAAAAATACATACCTGTGGAAGAAATTCTGCTGATGGCCCTGTTCTGCACATTTCCATAAGAACATATCTGGAGATACTGTACCCGGGGGAGTTAGAATTCACTTCATTTTTTTAATGAAAAGATCCTATGATAAAGCTGAAAAAACCCTTCCTTTTTCCAAAGGGTACTTCTGGATTCCACCCATTTGTTTTCTTTCAGCTCAAAACAACTGTACATTTGTTTTTTTCAGCCCACTGTATATTTGTTTTGTTCATAACCTATGCCTTAAAAATGAAATAATATTCTGTTTCTGATCTAGGATTTGGGTGACTTTTTACAAAGAGTGATCACAGAATGGAAGAACAGTCTTCATTCCGTGGATTCTTATATCACTTGTCAAACTGGGCTGGGATTTCACTCTATATAGTTTCCTTATCCTACTGCTGTTGTGGAATCATTTCTCCTACACTTAAAAAAAAAAAAAAAGAAGCTTCTCCTGTGTCTAAATTGGCCTGGGGATGGAAAAGCACAACTAAACACTCCCAAACCTTCTAGAAGGCATTTGGGGATAAATGAAAAAAAGGGAGGGTTGTTGTTTTCTTAAAAATAGCACTTTCTGGTTAATCCAACTGTTCCATCTCATTTACACCAAAACAGCCACAAATGTGTAGAATTATTTGCGTGTCAATTCAAAAAAAGTGACAACAGATTTCATTTCACATGTTTCCATCTGGAAAAATGGACAAACTATTTTAAAAAAAAACCATTCTACTTCTCAAAATACATCCCTAAAACATCTCTGTTTTCTTTTAATTTCCTGTATCTATTTTTATGGGGATTTATGCATTGAAATCACATTTCCACCCTATACTTACAAAGAAGCATGATGACTTTTTCCTCTCAGGGCCTTTCAACACCTACACTGTTATAGTGCTATTATTCCACCTTCAACATCTTGTGGAATTCTGGGGTTTGTAGTTTACTGAAACCAAAGAGCTCTCTGACTGAGAATTCTAAATTCCCCTCCCTAAACTGCAAACCCCAGGAAAAGCCCTCAGTGCTATTCAACATGGAAGTACTAGCAGATTTCTTAAGTGGCCCACTCAACACTGGCAGCTTTGGTTTCCATGATGGAATTCTGCTTCTTTGCAATTTAGTGATGTAGTATCTCCCACAGGACTGGAATGCAAAGTAACAAAAAGCAAATTTGTGTTGCTTTACTGGTTAAATAGCTTGAATATGAGAATTGTTAGGGAAACAAAACCAAAACCAAAATAAATGGCTTAGGAACTGTACTGCTGAAATGGGATAATGAAACCGCCTGCAGCATTAGGAGGAGAAAAAAAAGTCCACACACACATTGACAGAGTTGACTTGACAGTTTTATGTCAGGAAGTATTAGTGTGTCTTAAATTATTCTGGACTAACAAGCATCTTAATACAGACCTGCAAACACAACTCTGTCTGCAAGATGTCACAAAATGAAATGGAAATATTAACAGCCATCTAGTATCAGAATAACCTGGTGACCCAACAGACTGAATCAGGTTCAATTGGCTGAGAAACAAGCAGACTGCACACTACTGATCACTGTACGATCGAAAATTTTATCATCAATAACGTCAGCAAAATAGCCTCCCATATGTTTCACCAGCTCCCTACATCCATAGCTTGAGGGGGGTCAAAAAGGCAAGCTGAGAATTCAGCTTTGGCAAACAGATGTAAGGCAGAGAGCTTGGTTCAACTGTGTTCAAGGAAGAAATAGATTTGTGGCAAGGTGTCTAAAATATCCTTAAAGTTGTAGAAGATAAGAGATGGTGTGCCATGTAAGAGCTGCCGAAAGATCATTGAAAATTAATCTAATAAGCAGTTTGATGTTTGCTGAAATGAGAGCTAGATTAAAGAAATCATGGGTTATTTAAACCCCCATGCTAAGTAGAAGCATTAGAACTAAATCATATGCTAGGTACAAACCACCCTGGATCATGCTACCTGCCTGTCAACAAAATGCAGAAATGAGCACCTTTTCCCCCATTCTATTCATCTAACACTCATCAGAGGACAGCTTATATTTGAAGGTGATCTCTTCTTGGAGAGCTGTTGAAAAAGGGAGAAGGGAGAACAAGAGCTTTAAAATTGCCTCTCAATAGTGAGCACCTGGACAGAAGACCAAGCAGGTTAAACAGATAACCTGATTGCAGTTTTCCCAATTATGGTGAGATTATTGTATTTCTGTTTAAGATATAGTTATTATTTCTACCTATATGTTTATACAGAGGGACTAGAAAATGGAGGTTTCATTAGACATTGTGCTATCGTAGGAAATCACCTCATATTGAGTCAGTTCATTAGTCCATCTAGACCATTCCTATCAATTCTTAACTGTCAGCAACTATCCAGAGTTTCAGGTATGATTCTTACTTTCCCCTACTTGGAGATCCATGGCATTCCCTAGGGGCCTCCCATCCAAGTGTTAATGAGACCTAACCCTTCTGAGCTCCTGAAATCAGCAACACTGATGTGTTCTGAGTGGTATACTCTATACATGCTGCATGTTTAAATGTGTCATCTTTTTTGCCCTTTTGCTGCTGTATGTTTGTGTATGTGTGTGTGTGTGTGAGTGAGTGAGGGAGAGAGAGAGAGATGAAATAGCCACACTAGCTGCCACTGATTTTGAGCTGGAATTTTAGATTTCCTTTGGATGAGAACATGGTCACCGTATCTCTAGCCATTACTGTTACCCTGAAATTTACTTTTAGACTGGCATTCTTCCTCTTCACTGTTAAAAAAAAAAAAGTTGTCTAAACACTGCAATGCTTTGTACAGGCTGGAAACTCTTTGTGTTATGAGTTTAGCCCTTTTGCAGTAGGATAAAAACACTTACCTGGCTTTAAGTGTGAGCTACTCTTCTAAACCGAAAAAGAATAAGTATTTCAGGGTATTAAAGTGCTTCACATCTAAAGAATACTTGTCTGTGCAGGGTCAAGTGTCTTCCATCCAGATACCCAGAGCTAGAAAGAGAAGGTGGTAAATCGGATGAAATAAAGCTTAGTGTGCACTTCTGCTATTTTGGAATATTTCATGGCACAAACCTGAGACGAGAGCCATTTCCGCACTAGACTGTTATAGCACTATGATTCCACTTTCAATATCCTATGGAATCCTGGGGTTTGCAGTGTCAGGAGGGGCCGGCAATTTCAACATCCTATGGAATCCTTGGGTTTGCTGCTGGCCCCTTCTGAACAAACTACATTAAGCACAAACTACAGTTGCTCGGCGTATGTCATTCAACCAGTAATAATAAAAAGGGTCTAACAAATAAGATGAAGGAAATTAAATCTCTGGAGAATCTATAGGGCCTACTCCAAATCAGCTGGTAAAATCCCAGCCAATGGCACACAGTTTTAAATAACTTTTGTGGTAGTGCCCTTGCACTGAGTCCTCCCCACCCCCTGAAGCCTGGAGAAATGAGGCCAGACCCCGAGACTACAAAATGGACCATACAGTTGATGAAATGTCCAGAACATTTTCTCTGACCATTTCCACACTAGACTGTTATAGCGCTTTTATTCCACTTGCAACATCCTATGGAATCCTGGTGTTTATAGTTTTGGGAGGGGCCAGCTGGCTGCAAACTGCAAACCCTAGGATTCCATAGGATGTTGAAAGTGGAATAATAGTGCTATAACAGTCTAGTGTGGAAATGGTTTCTCTCTTGCCACCTTCATAGGTACATCTTATGGGAACATGAGAGAGGACCTTCCCAGTGGCTACTCCTAGGTTCTAGAGAAGTTAGACTGGCACTCTACCTGCTATCCTTTCATAGTCAGGTGAAGCCTGACGGCTTATTGCTCAAGCGGAAAGATGCCTTTTAGAATGTGCTGTACTGTTTATTTGTTGTTGTTTTCTAATGATATTGCTTTCATTCTATTTTTCGTTTGACTGCATTCTAAATTTTCATATGATATGAATTTTAAAGCTGTATCTCTTTTAACTTTTTAAAGCTGCCATGAGACCCAGCTTGGGATATAAGGTGGGATATAAACAGAAGGAGGAGGAGAAAGAGAAGGACAGGCACTCACACAACCTAGCCCATATAGTAACTTCCATATTAGGCTACAATAATGTGTTCTACATGGGACTGCCCTTGAAGATGAGTTAGAAGGAGCACCTGGTACAAAACTACAATGAGACTGCTGACCCAAGTGCCATATAAAAACCAGTAATGCCAGTCTTAAAGGAATAACAACTGCTGCAGACATGTTTTTGAAGTAAGTTAAAGGTGTTGGCAATGACATTCATGACTTGGGACACTGATACGTGAAGGAGCACTTCTTCCTAGATACATCTGCTTTTCTTCTGAAAGGTCTTTCCTTTGCCTCCCACCAGTAGGAACAACACAATATGGGAGGACATGGGAGAGGATCTTCTCTACTTCTTGGCCCGATTTGTGTAATTCCAGTCCTTTGGGATTGCTTTCATTTTTCTGTCCAACTGATATTTAGTTAAAGTCTTTGGGAATCAAACTGCCTTTCCCCCCTAAATGTACATGTATGTAGTTTTAAACTGTTTTAACATGGCTAACTCATTTTAATTTGTCATATCATTCAATTTCTTTTTAGTCTGTTTGAATGTTTTTAATTGTTTTAAATTCTGTATCGTCAGAAGTGGTTTAAGTTGAGTTTATTTGTACACTGTCCTGAGATCTCATAATAAAGGACAGGATATAAATGTTTTACTAGTAATTAAATAAATACTTCTTGATTCTGATGAATTCCAGTGGCTTCACCACTGGAAGAAGTTTAGTGAAGACAACTTATTGACAACCAGAGCATGCCATTTCTGCATTGCTGAGTCATCACTTGCCAAACAATAGCATGGGATTTATTATTTTTTAAACTAGTATATATAATTTTGGGACATTGTTTGCAAATGTTCAGGTACTATTGTCATTGAGTGAAAGCTAGTGTGGTGTGGTGATCTGACCACTGGATTATGATCTGGAGAACAAGATTCAGCCAATGAAACCTACTGGGTGACCTTAGGCAAGTCACACTCTTTTAGCCTCAGAGGCCTCTCTGAATCATCCTCATCATCCTCATCATCATCCTTGCCAAGAAAGCCCCATGATAGGTTTCCCTTAGGGTTGTCATAAATCAAAAACAACCTGAAGGTACACAACAACAAAATGTCATGGAATGCCTACATTCTTAGTCCCTTTCTGTATGAATTTTGCAACAGCACATAACTCTGGGGAACTAAAATAGCTTACCCTAGTAAAAGAAGATGATAATTTTTTATTTAGAAATGGCTTCCCAGTGTAGTCTTCAATTAGGTCCTTTCTGCAGGACAGTGTCCTCCCAGCATGGGGATATGAGAGGAGCAGGACTGTGATGACACTTCCACATGACATTGTTACAGTCCCGCCCTTCTCGCATCACCAGCTGGTACAATCGCAGGGTATGTCATTGATGGAAAAACTCCATCAATAACCCCCAATTGCACAAACCTTCCATTCTCCCCCATGCGGAAGGCCCAAAAGCACAATCACATGCTTCCTTCCTCACCACAGCATAGGAAGAAGGCTGGCTGCAGTGCAGAAGTAAGGAGTATGTCCCTCACACTCCCTTCCATAGGCATCTAGTTGGGTCCCTCACACTCCCTTCCATAGGCATCTAGTTGGGTGTGGAGAGAAGTGCTGGGGACATGCTGCAGAGGTGCTGCCGGGATTGTGACAGGACAATGTGTGACAGTGTCATCCTGCAGAAAGGGCAGAAAGGGCCGGAGTCTTAAGTGGTACAACTAAATCAGTCATCTTAACTTTCTATGATCTTATTCCTGTCTCAATTAACTGCATGTCTACATTCCTCTGGAATTTCTGGGAGACAGTGTGGTATATTGGTTTGAGTGTTGAATTAGGATGTAGGGTTTGAACAACTCAGTGAGTGATCTTAGACAAGTTACACTATCTCAGCCTAAGAGGGAAGCAATGGTAAATCTCATCTGAAAACCTCATAGATAGATTGACTTGAAGGAATGTCACAACATGTCTGGAGCATTCAGGATTCAGAGAGACTGACAACAATGACAACAACGACAACAACAACAACAACAGCTCAATGCCATGAACAAACCTTAAACAAAACATACACAATTTAAGATTAACAATAACATTTGCTGAAGATATGGGAAAACAACACAGTCTTTGTAAGACATCAAATGGTTAAGGAGAGTAAACAAGCCTGCTGGGTTAAGGTGTTCCTTATGCTATGTAAAATCCCCTAGTTCCCCCTATGGACCTACCCTACTCTTACAATCTTTAGGGGAAGGGCTTTCATGGGTCCTAGCACCCTCATAGGCCTTTCAAGTGGCTGCTCCAAGGTTGTGGAATTCCCTACCATGAGAGGTTCTCTGCCTGTTTTTTTGTGAGCAGGCAAATACTTTTTTAAA
The DNA here is from genome assembly GCA_948474755.1 of Ctenosaura bakeri. NCBI lineage: Eukaryota > Metazoa > Chordata > Lepidosauria > Squamata > Iguanidae > Ctenosaura > Ctenosaura bakeri. Next base: position 21,169 of record CAOLHI010006899.1, read on the forward strand.
TTTAAACTGTCCTTCACTTTTTAACTGGTTGGGACAGAAGGATGTTCTCTGGGTGTGCTGTACTTCATACTATGGGTGGAATGTGTTTTGAATTGTTCAGACTGATGTTTTATTAGTATTGATTGTTCAATGCCTTTTAAATTTTTGGACTCTATATTGTTTTAATTATTTTGCTTTTATTTATATGGTAAGTGGTTTTAGGTCCCATATTGGGGAAAAGGTGGCACATAAAATGTATGTATGAATGAATGAATGAATGAATACGGGGTATCATAACTGAAAAAGTCCACACTATACAATTATAGCACTATGATTCCATCTTAACTATTAGGGCAATGTCCTATGGAGTCCTGGGACTTGCAGTTTAGTATCACTAGAGTTCTTTTGCTGAGAATTCTAAGTGCCACTCCCAAAATTACAAATCCTAGATCTTTATAGGAGTCAAACTGGAATCACGTCACCAAAATTGTACAGTGTGAAAGGGCTGCAAGTGACAGCACAGCACAGGAGGTTTTACCTATTACCACAGTATGAGAGCAGAACCATGTGGAAGGAAGTTCCACTTTCTCATTTGGAATACATGAGATTCCCGGGATGGAGAGTGCATTTCATCCTGGTACCAAATTTTATTTATTCCCTTCTCTTTTCTTGAATGAACCCTTGTCACACAGGACAATGTCCTATTATATTTTCAGCAGAAACACATGCTTTTCTGATGCCCTCTGTTCT
>CAOLHI010006900.1:0-21758 GCA_948474755.1 Ctenosaura bakeri
CCCCTTAATCCATCTTTACCTGTGCCTGCTATATCCATCTCCTTCCGCCTTCATGAGCTGGAGTACTTTCTTGACCCATTTAAAGCCTTGTATACAATCTTCTTTTAGGAGATCTATCAGCCCGAGCCATCAGCTTTGGGTATGACCTGTGTGATAAATTAACCAAGGCTTTTAATCACAGATTGATATAAAGCATCCCTATTAATCAGGTGAGTCACCAGCCTAGTGGAAAAAGACTTGCTCTATATTTTGCTAATCTTCCCCGAAAGTACTTTAGCTTGAACAAAGGAATGTAATAGGCCCAGGCTTAAGAAAAGCAACCTCCCCACTAAGCCCAAGTGATAGACTCACAGAGCTGGAAGGGGTCCCATGAGTCATCAAGTTGGACCTCCTGTGTACGTCAGAACGCCGTGAAGGCTGACTAGAGGCTTCAGAGATCTGCAGATCCAAAAGAGTAACTTTTCCAAGCTCCGTGAAGAGTTATGTGCATTGGTCAGTATTGATAGCTTGATGGAATTTTGTGATTAGAAAATGGAATCATAGAATCATAGAAATGTAGAGTTGGAAGAGACCCCAGGGGCCATCCAGTCCAACCCCCTGCCATGCAGGAACACCCTTAAAGCACTCCTGACAGATGGCCATCCGGCCTTTGCTTAAAAACCTCCAAGGAAGGAGACTCCACTACACTCTGAGGCAGCCGATTCCACTGCCGGACAGCCCTGATTGTCAGGAAGTTCTTCCTAAGGTTCAGATGGAATCTCCTTTCCTGCAGCTTGAATCCATTGCTCCTTGTCCTGGTCTCTGGAGCAGCAGAAAACAAGCCCTCTCCTTCCTCTACGTGGCATCCCTTCAAATATTTAAACATGGCTATCATGTCCCCTCTGAACCTTCTCCTCTGCAGACTAAACATACCCAGCAATCTAAGTCTGTCCTCATAGGGCATGGAGGAGAGTTTTGGAGGCTTAAGTGGTGTTGCTTATAACTTATTTTTGGCTGCTTTGGAAACTGCTGGTTCATGCCTAAATGGCCCATTTTACAAAGACAGTCCAGATGGTTCTCCTTTGTGGGAGTGAGCAGACCTCAGGGGTTTAGCATCTGCTTGGTTTTTCACTAGATCCCCAAGATCTGAGATCCAGGTGGATTGGACAGAGGAGGCTGGCATCTTCCATGTCAGCAGGGCAATGAATCCAGCCCAGTCTATAATCTAAACTTTAAAAGACCCATCCAAGGTGTGGAACCCTTTTCCACCCCCGATAGGTTCAGCGTCTTGGATATCTGCTTGAAAATTCAGATTAAACCTTGGAATGGATTCACTGCCATAATGACATGGAAAAACACCAACGGCCACTAACAAGGAGCAATATTACACACCGGGGAGCAAAAGTTTATGAATGTTCATTTGGAAGTAAGTCCCATTAAGTGAGTCTCTGAGTGTAGCATCAGACATTGAGCATAGGTTTGACTGGGACTTTGTTTTCCGTACCCAGACATACATGGTCCTATTGCAAAGAAATGCACCTCTGCTTTCATTCCTTGAAGTTTTATGGAGCAGCTGCATTGGGTGTAATTTTTATTTCTTGCTGTTCTTAAACAACTGGGACCAAAAGTTTTGGTTGAAATCCTAAAATTCTGGTGCTCTTCCCAAACCACTGAAGATCTACCAGTCATCTACCTCTGCTGTAGAGGTCTGGTGAAGTTTTTTTCCCCTCTAAATACTAACTTTGAAACATTAAGAGAGCTAACAATTAAGCCCCTAATATTTCACAGTCTGTCCAGAGTCCACTCCTTCCATGGGCTAATTTTGCAGTTAATAACTGTGCCTTGTGGTACCCTTTGGGATGCCAAATTCACTTCAGAAGGTCCCAGTTGCTGGGCACCTTCGAATCTTTTTCAACTTGTTGTAACCCTATCATGGAGTTTTCTTGGCAAGAAAGCTCACCCTGCTTAGCTTCCAGGATCAGACAGGATCTGGTGCCTTTAGGTGTTTAGGCATTGGGTTAATCTGCAGAGGCAAAAAATGGAAGTATTTCTGATCTCCTACGGGTTGGATATCTGAGCACAGGAGTCTGAAAGTGGCCAGCGGAGCTGCAACAAGGCCAGGTCAAAGGTGAGTGGCCAGCCACAACCTTATTTTACAAGTAAGGAAGGCAGAGTGGTAAGTGGTCCATGCAAACCCTGGTCCCTTGCAAGTTTGATTGCTATTAACCTTTTGTAAGCCAGAAAAAACCCACCAGGCCACCCTTCCGTGATCCTTGAGAGATCAATACATTTCAGTCTACTATCTTTCTACCCTAAGTTTATCTTAGGTGGCTTCTGTACCACTTGGGCAGTGAACTGGCTCTGGATTTTCAATCCAGACATTGAGAGAGCTATCCGATGCGCGGAACCTATTTTTGGAGAATGCAGTTCATCACTTTGGAGAAGGGCCCTAATCTAAACTTTAAAGACCTGGCACAGATTCACCGCCCCACTGAGCTGGAAGCTGTTTGGGTCTGCCGGTTTAAAGAATGGGTGTCATCTCTCTTCAGACCTCCTTAACAACTTGTCACTGCAGCTGTGGCACGTGTAAGTTGGGGGCACGAAACAACCGATTGATTAATTTGTTAAATGGTAGGCACTTGATTGGCTCAAAGATATTTAATTGAGGCAGGAGAATTCTCTTGTCTTGCTCTCTGTATTTACTTCTGCCTCGCGTCCTTTTGGATTCCAAGCCCTCTTTCTTTCTTTCTTTCTTTCTTTCTTTCTTTCTTTCTTTCTTTCTTTCTTTCTTTCTTTCTTTCTTTCTTTTTAAAAATAATGCAAAGCACCTTGTACATTTTAAAGACCTTAAAAGACATACGAAGCGACGATGATCCAATTTGATAACATGAAGGCTGGGAAGTTAATGTGCCGGCTTGTAAGCAGACTTGAGCATTATTCTTCTTGTTCCTCCTCTATTATTTTTTTTTCCAAAAAAGGGAAAAGAATAGAAAATCTTTTTAGAGCATGGCTTTTAATATTCATGGTATTGCTGACAGTTTGTCTTCCCTTGTTACTGAGCTCTGGCATCTCTCTGTGTTTTTTTTCCTTTTCCCCTATTGTGTCTCTGGACAGACAGTTTATTCAGAGAAACTAAGGCTCCAAAGTGATTGTCCTCTGTAATTTGAGGAGTTCCACGGGCGGAACATCAAAGATATCTCTGAACCATGCTCTGTCTCTCAAGACAGATTCCCACTTTGGAAGTTTTCCTAAATTAAAAGGGATTTATCTTGGCTTTCGTAAATCCGAGCTACAAAACATGTAGAGGGCAGGCGGGGAGAAGCCTGTGGAGTCCTCCTTGGCCTGGTGGAACAGGGGCCATGTTTATGATGCAATTAGGTGCAAACGAGGAAAGAAAAGCAGGATTTGGTTTCTTAAGGATGCCTACAGTTTTCCTTTTTTAAAAAAGGGAAGTTTCTCATCCTGGTGTCACGGTTGAAAGGCTGTGCGGGGTAGCCAAACAGAAGTTCTAGAGGCTGATATAGGGCTTTCCATCTGTTCCATAGCCCCATGACTGGCAAAACCAGATTAAATTATGCAAATGCAAAGTGTTCTTTTACTTGCAGAATTCGTCCACTAATGAAATTCATCTGGGTTGTGGAATTCTGCCTCTCTGAAGAACAGAAAAGTTAAGGTGGGGTTGAAAAACTGCAGCTCATAGGCTCCACTTTTGTGATGCTGGAAAACATCCACCTGCTCCACCCATTGCTCCTCTCCCAATTTTTTTAAAAAGGAATTCTGGTCTTAATTTTTTTAAAAAAGCATTTTTTTTTTTTTGCCTAAGGTGTGCAGTAATCCCCTCAAATGCATGAAAAAGTATCTTAAAATGCATATCTCTTATCTTGGTCCCTCTCAGCACTCCAACTGCTATGCTACACAGTGTCTCCTCTAATTGTTTTTCCTCCCCACTTCTCAGTTACAGTGAAATCAAAAGTGGGGGAAAAAAATACCAGGAATTTATTTTTGGCTATGAACATGTGGGCTAACATATGTGATCGAAAACAAAGCAGACTCTCAAATTGTCTTCGGAGCAGATCGCAACCGGTAGGCGTCCCCGTGTTTATTAAACTCAACTGCTGTTCTTTTCAGCTACTTTTCAACATCTGGTGAACTGTCAAGGCATTGCTTAAATATTTTAACAAACAAGTAAAATATTTTTACGGGTGTTCTTGGAGGGTAGTAAAAATATAAGCCGCAATCACTTAGGGCTTATTCGTGAAACACTTCCAACAGGAGGAGAAAAAACCCCCAAACACCATGCTGTTTGGTTTGACAACAATTTTCAAACCAGCTGCCTTTTTAAGGAATGAAGAGTCACCAAGTGCTGGTGGAAACACACATGCTCTGGAAAGGCTGAGTGTAGGGCACGGGCAATGTTGCAATGCAGTGGGGCGGTGAATCCACTCCAGGTTTTAATAGAGGCTTTAAGGGAGCTCTCCAAAGTGCTATTTAGGAACTCAGGCTGATATCCTACATCATTTACTTATTTACAATTGTGCAAGTAAGTTATCATCTCCTTAAATTTATCTTAACAACGAGCAGCTTCTTTGGGTGATGAAAGTCTTTTCTGCTGGTGATCTGGGTGCAATAGGATGACCTTTCCAGCCGCTTCCCACCAGCGAGTGAAGGTGTAACAAGCAATTGTGACAGGGGACCCTGCTTCTGATTGTCACATTCCTGCTTGTTGGTGGGAGTGTTACCTCATTGGTACACTCTATCCCGGGGTCTACCATTTTTAATATTAAATGTGAATCAACATGCCAGAGAGGTCACCCAGATGAGCACATAGGCAGCAACGGTGGAACGATCGAAAACCAGGTCAGACCAGGAAAATCCTCCATCATGTAGCCCCAGGAGACCTCAAGCTGTGGAAATTGTTTTTAACGATGCAGGGTTTTTTCCTTAGTTTTCCTTGTAGTTTTTTTTTTGTATTTTATCCTTGGTACTTGGCAGGTGAAGGGTGTGATTTTTAAGTCAAAAGGATGAACGTTCCTCTGAATTCTACAGCCGCTGCCTGCCTGCTCATTTTGGCACCCCTGTAAATTTCCACTCAGCTTTTGTAAATAAACAGATGGTCTCAATGGCTATCCAGGCTTCCTTTCCCCCTGAAAGAATCACACACTGTACCAGCTACCCTGAATTTCGTACCGCATAAGGGCAGGGGAAGTGCAAAGCAGCATTTCGTGGAGTACTTTCAAAACACCTTGGGCCAGATTCATTGGTCTGCAAGGGATGATTCCTTGGTGTAAAATCCAACGTGTAAAATTCAGCTCAGGATCATATAACTCGTGCCAAGCAGGCGTTCAGATGAGCTCGGTCCATCTTGAGGTTCAGGATAAAACATCCGCAGCAGGTTAGATGGTGGAAAGATTGCGCACAGGGTATTTATAGAACGGCTAGGCAGCAGAGTTGGCAGCTTCCTTGAAGAGGCATGGGCAACCCAACGGCTCCAGATGTTTGACTAACCTGCTGTGTGCTGTACAAAGAGATTGCAAAAAGCTGAGAAGCCCCCTCCCGCCTCCCCCATTTGGGTTCTCCCACCTCCCTTGTTTCTGCCAAGGAAAGAAAGCTTAACAGATGGAACGCTCTATGTGGCTAAAAAGGAGAGCTAAGAATGCGTTCTCTGCACGCTCCAGATATAAAGCCCGAGTATGGAGGTATAACTGGATTTCACATGCATCCCTTGTTATCCTTGCTTAGTGATTCCCAGACTACATCCTGGGGGAGGAGAGGGGAAACCTATCCATACACCAGAGGTTTTTGTGAGCTCCAAAATACTCACCCACAGAGCACGGGAGGAAATGGACTTACAACAGATCTGACCATTGGTTCATCAAGCTCAATATTGTGTGCACAGGCCGACAGCAGCCCCGCAGGTTTTCAGGCAAAAGTCTTTCCCAGCATGACTTCCAGCTACTAAGGTTCAAACCAGGTGACTTTTCATGCAAAGCAAGTGCTCCACCTTTGGAAGATGAGCCAGCGTTTTCTAGTGATTAGAGTGTTGGATGAGGATCTGGAGAGAAGGGTTCAAATCCCCACTTGGCCATGGAAACCCATTGGTTGACCTTGGGCCAGTTCTACCTTGGTGGCAGACCTCTTCTGAAGGCATTTTGCCAAGAACACCCTCGGATAAGGTCACCATAGGGTTGTAATGAGTCAGAAATGACCTAAAGACATTAAGAGTTGGGGGGGGTACAGCAGTTTGGGCTAAGAAGCTGGGAGACCAGCTTTCAGATTCCTGTTCAGCCATGGAAACCCATTGGGTGACCTTGGGCAAGTCACACTCTCTCAGCTCGAGCCAAGTTTGTCCTGGTGCTCGCTTCCCAGTAGAGAAAACTAGCAGGATGCCGCCCCGCTCAGGGATGGGTTTCAATTGCACCAGTTATAATCCAGCCTTGGACAGAGGATCTAGGAGTGGAGAAATTGTTAAGAGGTGGTTTTGGATGGTTGCTAAGTGCGCAAATGTAGACATCTTAGCTCATGACGCTTTAAAGCAGGGCTGGGCCACAGGCAGCCTTAGGGATGGTGTTGTGACCCTTAAGGCCCCTGTGAAATTGTATTTTTTTTAATTTTCTTTGCACCCAAATGCCCTCTAGTGGGTGCGGAGGACATTTTCACCACCCTGGGCCCCCCCAGCAGGAGTAAAAAAAAATTTGCAAAAGTTTTCAAAAACAATTTCAAAATTTTGCATAAGTTTTTTTTGAAAAATAATTAAAAAAGAATTCTATTAAAAGGCATATGATTAAAGCAGTTTCAAATACATCCAAGACATGATTAAAAGAGAAAAGCCACAGGATGCCACGTTCAGGACACTCATCTGCCTCATAATGGAAACAGCAAAAGCTAGCCTAAATAGAAAGGTTTTTGCCTGCTGGGAACAGAGAGGGAGCCAACCAAACGTCCCATAGAAGGAAGATCCATAACCTGGGAGCAGCCACCAAGAATGTCTTCTCCTGTATCTCCACCCAATGTGCCTGTGATGGTGGTTGGATGAGAAGAGAAAGCTTTCCACCGAAGATCTAACAACACAGAGTCCTCCGTTTCATTCTGCTCCATGCATAGGTTTGGCTTCAACCTTTGTAGAAATATCTCAGGTAAGCACTGATTGGTTGTAAGCCGCTCCTGAGTCCACAAAAAATAAAACCTCTATTTCCTGGGAGGTCAAATGTCAAGGAAGCTTTACAATTCAGATTAAGAAATGTCAGGAGGCTAGAAACCTGCAAAGTTGTTCTTTTAGATATTTAAATTGATCAAAAGATTAAAGTGTATCCAGGCTGAAGCATATAGTTTCATTTTATGATTGGCTTAAGGGCATGTCTTATAAAAGTGAAGCTGCAGGTGAATTCGAAGGCAAGGTGGAGAAAGAGCGACCACCGTGTCAGACGGATGAGCAAACGAAGGAAGACAGAGAAACAACGGGGCTGTTATGAAATTTATAAAAATCTGATCTGATCTGGATTGTATTAGGAGGAGGAGGAAATGTCCTATACTGAATTAGAGGAAGGGCCTGCTGTTTGTTTGATGTTATGAGCTGTCCAAGGTAGTGAATGAAACACGCTTTAGCCAAGTCTTGTTTTCTTTACTTTTCCCCCTGGCTTTTCAATCAGAGTATTGGCTAGCATATATGCAGATAAGAGACTGGTGCCCCCACCCCAAATGGATTGGTTGATGGATTATGAATTTGTTTATTCAAAACATTTTCCCCCTGCTCTTCTTCCAAGAAGAAGAAGGAGAAAATGAAGCAGAAGGAGAAATAGAAAGAGAAGGAAGAGAGGAAGGAGAGGAGGAGGAAGGAAGAAGAACTTAAAGAAGGAGGAAGTGGAGCATAGACACAGCGTAGTTTGCAAAAATCAATAACAGAATAGCTCCTGTCCCCAAAATCATAGTCTAGAATACATGATATAAAAGGAAAATGGGTGGGGAGGGCAGAGGAGAAATAAATCAGACCTAGACAGAGCTTCAAAAGGAGTTTATTCAGGAAATCGTGGAACTGGACATAACCACAATGGAAAGGCTGATTGTCCTCATTCTTTGACCTGAGCAATGGCAGTTGATAACTGGAGGGAGGGGGCTCTCCCCCAGTGGTGCAGGCTAGCTTCCATGTCAACAGGAATGGTGAACCCAATTAAGGTTTTAGTCCAAGGAGCTATCCATGGTGCTATCCTGAAAATAAGTTCTGCATCTAGAATAGCTCCTTTCAGGTTTGGCTTAAAACCTGAAATGGATTCACCCTCCCAGTGATATGGACACCACCACCAGCTGAATATTTTTCAGCTGAACTGCTCTCCTCCCTTCCCTTCCACCACTAAACAGCAGGAGCCCCTCCCAGGACTTGACAGCTATGTGTGTGTGTGTGTGAGGAAGATGTGGAGTATTGCACAAGGAGCTACAGAATAGCACCTTGGACTCCATCCAAAAGGAGACACATGTGTGTGCAAGACACACTTATACATGTGCATGTCACTAGCAAGCTTCTGTCCATTATGTGTCTCCCAGGGCACCTGGATACACCAGTGTGGCCCATGGGGGGTCACTGGGGCAAAAATCAGCCCCTGCCCACCTCTGAGTTAGAGAGCTGTGCTAGCTAGTTCAGCCACATGTCAGCCTCAATATTTGAAAAGATGGGTGAAGAATTCTGGTAGAAACTAGATAATTGTTTGAGGTGGGCATGGGTTGAATATAGCCAAGCTAGCTGATGAGAAAACCATCTTGTTCTCTCTCCAAGCCAAGGAGATGTTGTGATTGGCTTCCAGGAGGCCCAAGTTACTTTTTTATACATTGATCCATCCCATGAAGAAGACAAACTCTATACAAACATTTTTCTAAGACTGAATGCTCCATTTGCACTCCAAAAAGTGTTTGTGTTCCAAAAAATCAGATTTTCAGCAAATAAATGATTTTTTTAAAAAACAGGGAGGCTGAGAGGGGCACGTGGTCAAGCGGAGAAAAAGCATTTAAGAAGGGGTTGTAAGACCTGGCACAACGGCTGCGCTCTCTCTCTCTCTTTCCTTTTTTTAAATTTTTTTTGCAGGGGTTGGGAGTGGGATAATGAGAAATGAATTTCCGTCTTAATGCATGGTTGGGAAGTTTGCAAAAGAAAATAGGACTTGGGAGCCAGAGCCAAGCGGCTGGCAGCTATTTCAGGCACAAAGCAAAACCACATCGGTGCCAAGCCTCAACAGCCGTAGAAGAAAACTGACCATGAAATGAGAGTAAGATGGAGACAGAGAAAGGGCAGAAGTCCGGGGCTGGAAGGCCAACGAGGACAAAGCTCTGTGATCACCACCAAGCCATTGTTTTGATCCTAAGCCCCTGGAAATGTGCTGGCTGGTCTTTCCATGTGCCCTGGGTGAAGGTTAAATCATCCCCCATGGCTGATAGGGATTCACATGGCCCTGTTGAGGGATGTTTCTAATTAACCGTCTGAGAGTATTCGTTTACATTTTGGCAGAAGGATCTGGCTGCGCAGAGGTGAAACTCCGCCGACTTGAAACAGACCGCAGTGGCAGGCTGTGAGTTTTGATACGGGCTGCTACGCCCGCACAGTGGAGAGTCGAGGGCCAGGATCCAAAGAGCCGGGTGGCTTGTTTCATGCGCCTACGGATTTGGATTTGAAATGTGTCCTCCTTTCAGCACTAGCTTCCCCTCTGCGCTGGATGAGCCACCGTTTTGGAAAGGGAGCCGTGCACGAGAGGGGGGCTGAAGCTTTGTGGGAAAGTGGCAGGGAAGGGCTTGCTTGTGGAAGGTTGCAGGTTCAGTTGCAGGCAGTTTAAAAGGATTAGGTTGTAGGGGCAAAACACACCCATGCACACATGTGTGGGGTTCTGAACATGTGTAGGATCTCAGTCATGTGCCTCCTGATGATTCAGGCAGTTGTCATTGTTGTTGCCATCCCTCCAAAAGTGGGACTCAAGGCAAGGACTAAAATTAAAAGGCTCAGTCCCCTGGCAAAGAGAGGACAGTCCTCTATTTGAAGGATTGTCAGGGGATAATCTGTTTTTGGAGAGCCAGTATGGTGCAGTGGTTTGCTTCCCACTGTTCCAGAGACTAGGACAAGGAGCAATGACTTCAAACTACAAGAAAAGAGATTCCACCTGAATCTCAGGAAGAACTTCCTGATGGTAAGAGCAGTTTGACAGTGGAATCTGCTGCTGCCTCCATGGAGTGTGGTGGAGTCTCCTCCTCCTTTGGAGTTTTTGAAGCAGAGGCTGGATGGCCATCTCTTGGGAGTGCTTTGATGTGGGCTCCTGCATAGCAGGGGGTTGGACTGGATGACCTCTGGGGTCTCTTCCAACTCTATGACTCTATGAACATTGGGGTTCGACTCACCACTTGGCCATGGAAACCCACTGGGTGACCTTGGGTGCATCACACATTCTCAGCCCCCAGAAAACCCCATAATACTTTCACCTTAGGGTTGCCATAAGTCAGAAATGACTTGAAGTCACACAACAATACAACAATCCTTTTTCTACAGCACCTTCTTTCTACCTTCTCATACCAACTCTAATTTGATGATAATAGAAGGGAGAGTCCAGGGCCTTGTGGTTGCCCATCATCCACAGTTAGTAGTCAGTGGGGAGCACAGTGAACAAGAGATACGTAGCTCACCTGGTCACAACCTTTGTCCATTGTGTTAAGATGGATTTATTTTTGTTCTTTAAATTATAGCCATTATTTCCAGTTTTATACCTATACATGTAAACCTTGTGCAAATTTGATGCAAAATGGCAGTCTCTGGTCATTTCTACACTACACTGTTATAGTGCTATTATTCCACTTTCAACATCCTATGGAATCCTGGGGTTTGCAGTTTAGGGAGGGGCCTCAAAGGTCTCTTTGACTCCCAAGCATAACCTCAAAGGCCCCCTCCCTAAACTGCAAACCCCAGGATTCCATAGGATGTTGAAAGTGGAATAATAGCACTATAACAGTCTAGTGCGGAAATGGCATTCCCTTTCAGCATACATTTGAGTGAGGCCATTCTCTCCGTCTTTCTTTTGGGGTGATGCGTAAGTGGCAGGCTACCCGGTGATTTTTAAGGGTTCCTCTTTCCCCCCTCCTCAATTCCCTCCCCAAAGAAGAAGAGATGCATTTGACTCTGAAGTCAAGGAGAGAGTTGATTATTCAGGACAAGGAGTCATCGCGGCACAGAGTAATACCCTCCCCTCTTTGAAGATAATGTGCAGCCCTTAACTCTTGGAAGATCACATGCCGTTCTTCTTCCTTGGAGAGGGTATTGAAACGAGCCGGGTCTTTTGAACAAGAAGTGATATTCCCATTTATAAATGGCGAGCGATAAGCTCCAAAATGCCACTTTTGAAATTGAACCCAAAGAAGTGTGAACTGTCAGCAAAGAGAGAGAGAGAGAGAGAGAATGTGGAGAGGGGGTGGTGGAGAAAATAAAGTGATTTACATTGGTCATTGGATAAGCGGGGGAAGAATTGCTGCTGATGAAAAGGAAAGGGAGGCGGGGGACAGGTTGGCTAAGGCCGCCGGTTCCTAAGAGACTCAGGCCATTTCTGCACTACACGGTTATAGCGCTATTATTCCTCTTTCAACATCTTATGGAATCCTGGGGTTTGCAGTTTCGGGAGGGACATTTAGAATTCTCAGCTCTTTGGCCTCAGTAAACTACAAACCCCAGAATTCCCCAGGAGGTTGAAAGTGGAATAATACGACTATAATAGCGTAGTGTGGAAATGACCTCAGATTGTGTGTGTGAAAGCTTCCAGTGACTGACATTCCCCCCACCCAGGGCTAGTTCTGGTTTTGGGAATATGCCCCATGCTGAAGTACTCCGGCCATTTCCGCATGACACTCTTTTAGCGCGATGATTCCACTTTCAACCTCCTATGGAATCCTGGGGTTTGCAGTTCCGGGAGGGGCCGACTGGCCCCTCCTGGAACTGCAAACCCCAGGATTCCATAGGAGGTTGAAAGTGCAATCATCGCGCTAGAAGAGTGCCGTGCGGAAATGGCCTCAGTTTGGAGGGGAAAGAAAATGAGGAGTCCTTCAACAGCACAAGAGAAAAATTAGGAGCATGTAGTGCAGGCATTTTAAAGTTGGAAGGGAATTTCGGAGTCATCCAGCCCCATGCATTCTCTTGCAGCTACAATAAGGAGTCCTCTGTTTAAGATGATCTTCCTTGGAGCTTGGAAAAGTCCCTTTTTTTGGATAATGATTTCCAGAATCTTGGATGGCTGAATGTTCTGGGAGTAATACTAAAAAGAGACGAAGTTTCCCCTCTGCTCTTTGTCAGGGGCATTCTTGAGCAACCTATTTAATCTGAAGCTGTAGGGAGAGACCAGGCTTGGAAAGCATTGTCCAAGACTTCCATAGAGGGAGGACTTTGCTTGGAATGCATTGGGCTCAGTAATACTTTTCTCTTGTGAGGATCTGCAGATCTTTTCCCCTCTGTTGGAGCTGGTGCCTTAGTGGTTTTCTCACTCAGCACAGAGGTACCACTCTGGATTGATTTACACATGCGAACCAACCCTAAGGGTTGCCGGAAGTTGAAAATGACTTAAAGGCACACAACACAACAACAGGATCAATGTGGAAAACAGGGCAAGCTTGTTTTCTGTTGCTCCAGAGACTAGGACATGGAGCAATGGATTCAAACTACAGGAAAAGAGATTCCACCTAAACATTAGGAAGAACTTCTTGATGGTAAAAGCTATTTAACAGTCAAATAGATTGCCTTGGAGTGTTATGGAGTCTCCTTCTTTGGAGATTTTGAAACAGAATGTGGATGGACATCTGTTGGGAGAGCTTTGATTGTGTCTTCTTGCATGGCAGAATGGGGTTGGATTGGATGGCCCTTCGGGTCTCTTCCAAAGCCATGATTCTGTGATTCCATGAAAGGCCAGGCTGCACAGAGAATTCTTGGAGTTGGAGTCCAGAACTTGTCATAGAGCTTGGTAACATCAGGGGTTGCCATACTGAAAACTGGAGAAGGCTCCTGTACCTTTAACAGTTGTGGAGAAGAGGGAATTCCTGCTGTTGCTTGCTATCGGCAGCATGACAAGCAGCACCTGCTAACATTCTCTCCTTTATGCAACCAATAAAAGCACAGGAGCCCCCTCCAGTTTTCACTCTGGCAACTCTAGGTGATGGAAAGCAATAAGAATTTCTCATTTCCAAAGCTGGGGGAGGCACATCACCCCCTTTCTCTCTCAATCATAATTACACCCACAGGACTCTGGGTCATGCAGTCGGGGAGACGCAAGTTGACAGGTGAGGCTGCTGTGACAAAGGAAGGAACCGGACCCTGGAGTGGTTGTGACATTTATTTTTCCTCCCCTATCGATCCCATCAAGTCCGCACCACTGCCGGGGTCATCTTTACACCATAGACTATTTGCTTATTGTACTGGAAAGCAGGTGATAAGTGCTTTGTATACAAACTGTCAGGGCCACACGCGGAAGCGCCGTGCGTCGCTGCACACACAGCGCTGGGGGTGTGTGAGCGAGCCATCCGGAGGTCCTCTCCAAACCCCCACTTGATCGGCAGTGTGGTACATAAAACTGTCACAGCACTAAGCACTCCGGCGATAACACACTCCAGGTACAGAGTTAGCGGCGGATGTGCATTCCCGTGTGTGTTACTTCTTTAAGAGGAAATATGGTACTGATGCACAGAGGAAGAAATAGCCTTGGAACAGTTTGGAAGAGATAGAGATAGCTTGTTGTTGTTGCTGTTAAACTGCCATCAGGGGGACCTGATCCTTTGGAGACTCTATAAGAGACCTCCAAGTCGCTCTGCCATCAATCACCCTGCTCAGGTCTTCCAAATTCAGGAACAACTCTTCCTTGATTGAGTACATCCAATCGGTCTTCCTCTTTTCCTGTTGCCTTTCTACCTTACCAAGCATTATTGTCTTTTCTAGCATGTTTTCTCGTGATATGGCCAAAGTACAACAGCCTCAGTTTAGCCATCTTGGCTTCTAGGGAGAACTAAGGCTCGATCTGCTCTAGGATCCATTGATTTCTCTGTTTAGCAGTCCGAGGTATTGGTAGAACTCTATGATACCAATCTTTATGACAGTCATAGACCAGCAATGGTAGAACTCTTCTCCAACACCACCATTTAAACGAGCTGATTTTCTTCCTGTCAGATTTCCTCACTGTCCAAAAAGACTCAAGTTGGGAAGGCTTCTTTTAAGGGCTTGAGTGAGCTGTGCTAGATCTGTGCTATTTTGGAGCTGTCCAAGGTCCTGGACCTCTGCTGTCAGTTAATTGCTCACGGGTTAAGTATCAGTACCTAGTAACTATGGTCATTTCCACATTACCCAGTTATAGTGCTATTATTTCATTTTCAACATCCTATGGAATCCTGGCATTTACTCTTTGGGGGGGGTGTTTAGAATTCTCAGCCCGAGAGCTCTTTGGCCTCAGGAAACTACAAACCCCAGAACCCCAGGATGGTGAAAGTGGAATAATAGCACCATAAAAGTGCAGTGTGGAAGGGCCCTATGTGGTGTGAGAGTGGTTTGAGCACTGTACTGTGACTCTGGAGACCAGGGTTCAATTCCCCACTCAGCCATGGAAACCCACTGGGTGACCTTGGGTGCATCACACGTTCTCAGTCCCAGAAAACCCCATGATAGGTTCGCCATAAGTCAGAAACGTCTTGAGGCACATAACCAAAGCTATGTAGTATAGTGGCTTGAGCACTGGACTACAAGTCTGGAGACCAGGGTTCTAATGCTTGCTTGCTCAAGGAAACCCTTGGGTGACCATGGGCAAATCACACTCTCTTACAGGAAGGAAAGGGGAACCCCCACTGAACATATCTTACCAAGAAAACCCCAGGTTCACCTTAGAGTCACTGTGAGTCAGAAATGGCATAAAAGCATACAAAAACAACAAACCACAACAACTTGATTATATGATCTCACAGCTTACAGGTTGCCTCCACCCCAAGTGTTTTTGCTCAGCTCCCTGCAGACATTTCACCTAAATATACAACAGGACACATTCATGTTCGACCATGCCTTGCACACCAGCTTTGTATTCCTTGGCATCTGTGAGGGCCAACTGCAGGATTCACCCACGCTGCACTATGCTTGCAGGGTGTCCTCTGTCCTTTTGTGACCATGATATTGACATAGCTTTGGCACCAAAGTGGTACCTTCATCCTTATCGCCAATTTTGTGACCCATGGGATCTGGCAGCACATTGTACCCCCTGAAATAGTGTACAATGTCCTCAGATCAAGACAACAACTTGCCCACCAACTGTGTCCTTGTTTCCACCAGATTTAAATGCAAATTATGTTAATAGTAGAGGGCTTCTGTGTACGCTAAAATATGCAGATTGGCCCCAGTCTTTCGGCTCATTATTAAGGTGGATGCAAATATGTGCACAAACAAAATGCATTCTCCAAATTCAGCATTCGCTACTCACAGGCACATACACTGAGAAAAAAACAGGCAAGGTGGCAGATTGGGAGAGACTTTAAAAATGAAAATGAATTTTTGCACAGGGCAATAACAAACCTTCTCTGAACAAATCGAAAAATTGCCAGCATGGAATAAGGGTTGGACTAAGACTTCAGGAGACCAGCATGAAACTCTGACTCCAAATTAGGTTCAGCACTTTGGACAACTCATGGAAAATCTCAGGCTAAAAACAGACTCATTGCTGCATTCATATAGGATGCACCAGTTGCGGTTGCTTATTGAGACTGTGAGTCCATTTTCAGAGGACCCTTCTCCTTGTAATGCTGCCCAATTCTTACAAGAGGAGAGGCTTTTCAGGGGTGGCCCCCAGGCCCTGGCATGCCATCCCGTCAGAGATCTGCATGTTGTTCTTTGCACTCTTTGACTTTTTAACAGGGCTGGGAGAAGATTGTCGTTGTTTTTAATGCCCCAGACTTTTAAAAGGTCTGTTTGGATTGTCTATTTTCTTTTTTTCTTTGTGGATTATGAGATTTTCTGGCATGTAAAGTTTTAAGACCTGTCTGTATTGATTTTGTGAATTTATCTCTCCCATGCTGTTCTTACACTCTGTGCCGCATGCGCAGCAAAATTATAAACATACAGCTGAACAATATGCAGCTGTACAATTGGGACTGAGCCTTTCTAATTTTCACTCTAGGCTGCATCTAGATCTTCCACCATAGGGTCTGAGATGCCTTGTGATTTCCCTGTCATTGGAGTAGTATGTGCACTCTGGGCTTCAATCTCTGCCTAAGATGCCAAATTCTAGTCCCCTGAAATAAGACTAGCACCTTGGAGTTCTCTTTAAAGTTCACACTAAATCCCAGAACAGACTCGTCACCCCATTGACATTGGAAGCCCCAGTTTGGGGGCATCTAGAAAAATATAAGTAAATCAATTGAAAGCAATCTGACAGGTGACACGTTAACTGTTTTTAAATAACTGAAGTGATGCCATGTAGAAGACGGAGCCAGCTTGTTTTCTGCTGATCCAGGACTAGGATGCAAACCAAAGACTTCACACTACAAGAAAAGAGATGCCACCTAAACATTAGGAAGAACTTTGTCACTGTGGGAACTGTTCAGCAGTGGAATGGATGGCTGAACAGTTCTTACAGTCAAGAAGTTCCTCCTAAAGTTTAGGTAGAACTTCTCTTCTTGTCATTTGAACCCACTGGGCTCTGTCCTAAAACAGAGGTCAGATGGGCATATTTCAGGAATGTCTTGGTTTCCCACCTTGGAAACCAAACCAAACTGTTGGACTTGATGGCTGTTGGGATTTCTTCCAACTCTAAGATTGTTTGCAGGCAGAGCTTGGAAAATTGCATTTTTAAAACGACTCAGATTCCAGCTCTAAGATTCTGTCCTATGGCTTTCTTGGCAAGATTCGTTCCGAAGAGCTTTGCTATGGTCTTCCCCTCAGGACGAGAGAGTTCACCCAGGGGGGTTCAGGGTTGGATAGGGATTCAAACTCCCAAAGTCCTAGTCCAAAACTTTCTTTCTGAAGTTGGATGCGCATCTTTCAGGCATGCTTGAGCTGTGTATTCCTGCCTGGCAAGGACTAGTTGGTCCTTATGGGCTCATCCAACTCTCTCTGATCAAAAATTCAGCCCCAACCGCAGTGTTTTCCAAGGGCGTCTCCAGCTCATCTCCCCAACCTTCACGAGCAGGTGCTTTTCAAGATGGTTTTACGGTCCCTTCCAGCCAAATCCCCAGATCCAGCTGGCAGCTCTGCGCTTTCCCCACCTTTCCGCCCTCCTCCGGGCCCCTTACCAAGGCTGCCCCTTTCCCTCCTGCCTCCGGAAAAAGAGATGGCGAACGCCTCTCCCTTGATTGTGTCGATGGGAGATGATTTTCAAGGTGAAATTTCTAGTTCAGTTGAGTCACTTTCATTCAAGGCAATGAGCAAAATGTCACCCCCACGTTGAACCGCATTCGGAGGCCTCCGTTCCTCCGACTGCATTTAAATTTACTCCACTTCTCCCTTCCTGACACCTGTTTAAATCAATATCTTCCTCTCCAGGTCGTGGGTAGAATGCGCCTGGTCTCCCCGCACACCGCTTCTCAAATCCACTAAAATCAACACAATAATTGAAATATTTTCAACCTGATTACACCGCTGCCTGAGGCTAGGTTGGTTGCTAAGGGTAAGCTCCCCGGTTGCTAGGGGGAGTAAATCATCTTGCATTATTTGATTTTTGTTATAGATATGAAACCGCTACTCCCTCGATTAAATGTCTCTCAGTCTAACACCTATGGGACCTGGGGAAAAAGAAAGGAAAAGCAGCAACCTTGACCCTGTCAAATAAATATCTCTAACTTTTCCTGTCCTCCGGCTTCCAAACCAAAGCTGTCTACTGTGTTTCTTCTTCCCCCCCCCTCTCCTCTCGTTTCCCCCCTTCTTTCTTTCTCTGGTTCTTTCTTTGTCCCCCCCACCCAGTAAAAAACTCTCTGACTTTAAATAACAGCGCTGTGGGGACAGGCATCTGATGGGCAGAAGGAGCTGCCTTTTCCATTAGAAGAGCTCTCCGCTTGGCGAAACGCTCTCTATTTACTCCAAACATGCCTTGATGGGGGAGCTACACGGATCTAATGGCTTTGGAGACGTCAAAATGGGAACAATTACGGCTTCTCCTTCGGCCAGCCCGGCCCGGCTGCATGCACCACGTTGGCTCCACTGACCATGAAATACTGCCAGGCCCCAAAAGCACTGGGGAGGCAAAGTTTAAACTTCATTGGGAAGATGGAAATGACTTCAGAGTGCAGCTTAGTTTCATAGAACCCTAGAACCTAAGAGTTGGAAATGACACCAAAGGCTATAGAATCATAGAATCGTAGAGTTGGACAAGACTCCAGGGCCATCCAGTCCAACCCCATTCTGCCATGCAGGAACACCCATCAAAGCACCCCCAACGGATGGCCACCCAGCCTCTCCTTAAAAACCTCCAAAGAAGGAAGAGACTCCACCACACTCCATGGAGGCAGCAGCAGATTCCACTGCCAGACAGCTCTGAGCACCAGGAAGTTCTTCCTGAGGTTCAGGTGGAATCTCCTTTCCTGCAGTTTGAATCCATTGCTCCTTGTCCTAGTCTCTGGAGCAGCAGAAAACTAGCCTGCTTCCTCCTCCACATGACATGCCTCCAAATATTTAAACATGGCTATCATGTCCCCTCTCAACCTTCTCTTCTGCAGACTAAACATCCCCAGGTCCTTAAGCAGCTCCTCATAGGGCTTCATGGCTTCCAGACCCTTCACCATTTTGGCCGCCCTCCTCTGGACACGCTCCAGCTTGTTGATATCCTTCTTGAATTGAGATGCCCAGAACTGGACACAGTATTCCAAATGGGGTCTAACCAATGCAACCATCTAATCCAACCCATTGCAAGTATACAATGAAAGCACTCCTCAAGGATGCTGTCCTTCCAAACATTGTTTGAAGGAATTCAAACATTGACAGTCCACCATTCTTTCCAAGGCATGCCATTCCACTGCTAAACAGCTCTTACAGTCAAGAAGTTCTTCCCAAGCTTAGGTGGAATCCTAATTCCTGTAATTTGAATCCATTGGTTCATGTTCTCATCTCTGGAGCAGCAGAAAGCAAGCTCATTCCATCTTCTACATGATGGCCTTCAGATATTTAAAAATGTCTTCCCCCAAGTCTTCTCTTTTCCATCCCAAATCCCTAAGTAGTTCCTTGTTGAGATTGGTTTCCAGAGCTTTGATCATCTTGGTTGCCCCTCTCTGGGAACATTTCAGCTCATCCATATCCTTCTTGAACTGTGATGTCCAGAACTGGACACAAGACTCCAGGTGGAGTCTGACCAAAGCAGAACAGAGTGGAGCTCCTACTTCCCTCAATCTGGACACTCTGATCTTGTTGAGACAGCCCAGAATTGCACTGGTTGTGTGAACACCCCTTGGGAGTGCGAGAGATGGAGGTCATGCTGCTAGAGGACAGTGATGAAGCAAATCCATGCGAACTCCCCACCTGATCACCCAGATCTGGGCCAAGATGGTTGGGCAGGACATCGAAAGGATTGGGTTGGTGCTTGGATGGAGAGATGGCAGGGCGCCATGACCAGCAGAGCATCTTCTGAGCATGTTTCCAACCTGCTCAAAGGTTGGGTTGGCTTTATTGGTTGGAAGAGTAAGATGAACCAAAGGAGAGGTGAGAGAGAGAGAGAAAGTGTCCTTTTGGGCAATTTTGGCTGTAAAATGAAGACCAAACCTTGAAAAGAAGCAAAGGATGGCAGCTGGGAGTGATGGCCAGGCAGGGGAAGGGGGGGTAAGATGTATTTCCAGTCTCTCTTCTTCTGCTGTGCCACCTTAAGCAAAGAAGAACTCAACAATGCCGGCGAAATGAACGAGCATCCGCATGCAGTGCCCACTGGAGCAGACACAAACAATCTGAAGGTTATTGCTGCTCTTATTATTCATGGGTCTCCACTGGTGTGTGTAGACTGTACAAACAGCGTAGGAAGAGGCAGACCTTGGCTGGCCAAAGCTGCTGGCAAAGGCGATGCCAGAGACTGACAAAGGATGCTCCCGATCAAACACAGGAGACAGAAGTGCCAAGCTCAGGTTGCCACTTGAGTCGCCTTGGCATTTGGGAAGTGGTTGGATAGGAAGAGACACATGTAACATCTACAGAGCTCCTTTGGAAGCAACCTCAAGAAGATACACTTAAGGGAAAAAAATGCAGAAATGTGCAAATATACACATATACATGTGGGGAAAAGGGAGAAACTATTACAAGGTTGATCAACTCAAAGTCTTCATCAAAATCAGAAGCAGCTATTTGGGGAAAAAAGTTTCTAGTCCTTTTGATTACAGTGCTGTGCTCACCATTACACAGTCAATGACTGGTGAGACCTCAAGGAAAAGAAGTTTTCCATTGGTAATCAACTCCAGAAGTTGCCTCCTGCATGTCTTAAAGAAGCCAAATAAATTCTGCAAAATACCAGAAACCGTGCAAATTTTCTTATTTTATAGATTTGCAAAATAATGCCTTCAAGATGCAGAATTTGGTGCGGCATGTTGACTTCTTGATGCATTAGATTGCATCCAAAATCTCTCTGGTTTGATTCCAAATGACCTAGACGAGAACTACCTCTCAATTTCATGGAACCACAGAGATCTGACTGCTAGAAAACTCCGAGGCATCAATGTAATTATCTCAGGCCATCATTTAATCAGCCAATAGCTATCATGACATGGGAATCTTCTTAAAAAACAGCCTCTGTTTGGGCTAAACTGGTGACCACTTTGTGAAACAGTAAAACCGTTCAGCTGTGTCGCATGAGGCTACTGTGTCAACTTGCAGGACAGGTCAACTTTGCAGATGGGTCATTCAGAGAAGTTTTAAAGGGTTTCAGTGGGGCAGGAATACCAAGCCTCCTGAACTTTAACTACAGCTGTACCCGTAGCCCGTCTGCCTGGCAGCAGGTGGGCGTGTGCAAGCTTCGTTCCTGCTGGGATGGAGCCAGCTGTTCCTTGAAATGAATCTCAAGTAAATTAGCAAACACCACACAAACCTGTCATTTGAATCATTCTTGATTACTCTAAATGCTGGGCTGTCTCCTAAAAATCTCATCCCCTGGTGCCCAGGGAGTGCCTTCCCCCATTTCTATTTACGCCTGCATGCTCTTCCTACATCTGAGGGTCTTTGCTTCTAGTATGTCTGGCCCTGGCAATGAAACCTAGAAGATGGACTTCTCATTCAATCTGGTTAAGCCTTGCTTAAGTTCCTCGCTAATTAAATGAAACAGAGAACATTGTGTGCCACAACCATTGTGACAGGGGGTGGGATCGGCAACTGTCAGAGGCGAGTGGTCTGCATTGCAACCTCTAGAGACCTTGGAGGGCCACATAAGCCATGCAAAAGCTCATTTTCACTTTTAAAGTAAAAATGGCATGGGAGCATTTTGACTGTATACTTGGGGTCCTCCCAAGCCATTTTAGGTTCAAGAGTCTCCCCCTTTGGAGGTTTTTAAACAGAGGCTGGATGACCATCTGTTCGGAATGCTTTGACTGTGTCTCCCTGCATGGCAGAAGGGGGTTGGACAAGATGACACTTGGGGTCTCTTCCCACTCTATGATTCTATGTTCTACAAGAGGAAGTGACCTGGAAGTTACTTCTTCTTCACTTCCTATTTTTTAAAAGGGCTCTTCTGGCCCTAAAATGGCCCAAGGCCTCTCCAAAACAAGGTGAAAAATGCCCATTTGGGCAATTTGTGGGCTATTCTTTAGAGGGTTTTTTTTTTTGCAGGAGGGTGACACAAGGGCAGCATCCAGGA